>JAQGAE010002470.1:0-17722 GCA_034696685.1 Julus scandinavius | reverse complement strand
AAATCAATAAAGTGGCCAAATAACAATAGAAACCAATAGAAATCTCTATTGGTTTCTATTGCTTTTTTCACCAGGGTAGGGAGACAAATAATGAAACTGCAAGAAAACTTGATGCAATAATTCAATTTTGTGATACATGTTAGAAATTTAGGTTACCTATGCCAATTCAATTAAAAGCTTTCACAAAACAAGTACCTTAACAATTGCTAGCAGAATCTTTTCGTTGTCAAAAAACAGCAGGCGCTTGTCAGGAGTCACGTTAATGTCGACCGAGTCTAAAATAGGACTTTTTTTGTTAATAAACAAGATAAACTAAGTTAATAAACCGCTGCTTCCTAAGTATATTTCATTTACCTTGGCTTAACTCTATGTTTAGCATTATAAACGGGTACTGATGACGGTTGTAGGTGTGGTACACATCGTTCGTGAGTTTGGAAAGCTAGAATTATGAAAAACAAACTTTTCAAATATATTGATACTAAGGATTAAAGTTGAAGTCCAGGTGTAGGGCTTCCATTATAAAACAAATTTAATCAATCGGCATTTTTCTTAAGGGAGATCACAACCATATCACTTTCAATGGGTGAAATTTGAAAACACACTCACAGCCAAACAAAAAGAGATCAAATAAAAATAAAAATTGTTTAAAATAGCTTGATAAATCACCTTGATACGCTTTAAATTGAAATGGTAATTTTTTTTAAATTAATAAACAATTTTGAAAAATGTTCGTTAATTAACGTGCACATTAACGGACATTTTTCAAACCTGTTTATTAATTTAAAAAAATGCAACATTTCAAAGTGAAAAACGACAAAATAATACCCTTGCAGATTTATCAAGCTATTTTAGACAATTTTTATTTTTATTTAATCTCTTTTTGTTTGGCTGTGAGTGTGTTTTCAAATTTCACCCATTGAAAGGGATAGGGTTGTGATCCACATTAAGGTGGATCACAACCATAAAAAAAATGTGTCAAAAATTCAAATTCGAATGGAAAACAAACAACGTTAGAATTTTATAAAGTTCAATTTGAAATTCCTGCTAAGTTTTTTTTTTTAAATAAATAAATAATAATAAATGGGAGTTATTTACAATTTTAGAAAAAATACACTTTCCTGGTGTTCCTACACTAGAGAATATTAAAATGTAAAATTTAGATTAACAGTCAGTCTACAAACAAAAGTACAGCCAAACACATTTTCCATATCCAGTATTAATTCTAACATCGTGTGATAAACATAAAATGTGGGCTCACTTTGCTTAAGTCGCAGGGTCGGCCATTGATATAGTAAAATTGTCTGTCACTTGAACTGCGTCCCAGCCCATGTTGGCAACTTGATACAAATCCGGTAATGCTAAAATTAAAAGTGGTGATTATTCTGAGTAATCATATTTGAAAATTAAGTAAAATCAGAGCTAGGTTATGTGAGGAAAGTCAAAAGTTCCGCTCACCGGAAAATCTCTGAGTTTGAAGCAAATTCTTTCAGCGAATACTCTTCTAGTACAGCTTGAGAAATGGTATGCTGCTGGAATTCGAGAAGACTAGCAACCTATTTAAATAGGGAAATAACTGAATTTAAATGGATGCTAGAGTTCAGTTTTAGAACTATGCAAACTGGGATATGTAAACTTTCAAGAAATTAAGATAAGGAAACGATAGAATGCAAGTAACATCATCCTCAGGAGAAATTTTTTAACCAGTTTTGATTTTTATGACTAATCTGGTGAATTTAACAAATCCACATTTCAGAGGGCACATAATTTCACAACTCTGGGAGTAATCAACTCATAAAATTGCGGACATTCTCTAGCTATGAAGAACAGCCCATGGTTGTAACTTGATAAAAGTCCTTTATACAAATATCTGAAGACTAGCATTTCAAGTTAATATGTATCATATATTCATTTTTGTTTTAATTATCCGCGAAAAGCTGAAATTCTAAAGATTTTATTATGTACTGCGGGGACAATCAAAGATCATGTAATTACGTTTTATTTTAAGAAATTTTTATACATGACAAGTTAGGAGTTTACGTTTGCATTTATCTTGCTTTCACCAAAAAAGCATTTGAAAACAGCTAATTAAACTCTTATCATATATGTAATTTATCTGCATATGATTCAGGAAGCGGAAAATGAATGTATGAAAAACCTATACCTGTTTACATCCAAAAACACTACAGATATTATCTTTCCGACTAGAGTTGCTCTGAGTGGAAACCACAACATTTTTACTGAAATTGCAAAAATACACAATAATTATGCAATAGGGAATAAATAAATCAATTTAGCAGTGTGAGGGGTTTATCCAAAGTACCCTACTAAGCCTCATCTGCAATGTTAATATTTTTCTGACTTATAGAGCTTATAGAGGAAATTTTGTTCATATAGAAATATCTTATTTGAGATTTGTTACATTGTATGAACATTTTGTATCTACAATAGAATGTAGTCATCATTTCTTTGGTCCATTATGCGCATTAAGTTATATTTCTTATATTAATTGATTTTATTTTAAAAAAGAACACATTGACATTAAAATAAATTTTGTAAATACAGTAGAACCTATTAAGAAGTTTTTCAAGCAATGAGAGTTGTCGAACTTCTTAAGCAGGGAAAAGTTATCATAAAGTTAACATTATAATTGTACTCTTGAGACCATGAGATTAAGACTTCCTAAATGGGGAAACGTCATAAGCAGATTCTACTGTATTGAGAGGATAATCAAAGACAGCAGTATAATTTTTTAATGTTTAGAGAATTTCTATGACCAGATAGTTTTCAAGAATGGAACATTACAGGTAAGATTTAATAGGCGTTTATGTTGGCCTTGCATATTTTGGTAGCGTTACAGAACAAAAATCCACTAGCCTTTTGCCGACTTGATTAGTGCAGCTGATTCGTGCATCTGTAGAGACAATGCAGTATGCATATAAAACCTGCAACATTTTGGCAAACTCCTTTTTTACATTCTTAATGAATTCCTTGCGTCTTACAGGTAGCGTTGAGAACAGGTTTTGAACCGTGACCGTGGTACCTGTCTGAAAAAAAATTAAAAATATGTCTCTAAAGCTCAAGAAGTCAATAAAAGCTGCAAAAGAACAATTTGCACAACTGTACAAATGTGATGATTTTCCATAAATTGTTTTACATGTTCAAGACTTAAATTTTAGAATAATTTTATCCAAACAATGTTTTGAAAACAATTTCATGTATGGTACATAAAATTAAATGTAGTTAACATTTAAAACAGATATATTTGTAACTTTTAATGACTTTAAAAAATATATATAAAAATGAAAATTTCCTGGTGAACAATGACAGCCACTTCTAGTTGATGATAATTAAAGTTATAAATCATTAGAAAAAAATTTAAAAACATTCCAAAAATGTCTCCATAGTTGCTCTTGACATTAACATTGCCCTTAATTTTCGGTATTTTTAGCAGCAAAGTAAATATAAAACTGTAAAACTTCATCATATGCTTAACAATATGGCTAAACTTACTTGTCGAGAGCAAGAAGTTTGTTTAACTAGCTCTCCACTGTAGTTGAACTCTAATTTCATGCCCACCGAGGAATCTTTATGGCAGGTAACAACAACCAAGTTCCTAAAAGATAAACAATGTAGACATTATAACATTAAATCCATTGAGTTTAAACTAATTTGGAGCTTTTGACACTCTTTACGTTCATGCATTTATGAACTTTATAATAACACAATTACCTATCAGTACTTATGCAAATAAAAATCTACCAAAAAGCACTCCAAAAAGCTTCATTACATTTTTTTCACAACAACCTCATACACTCAATGGTATAGCAAGGTAAGGTGGTTAAAATATTTAAACTTGTAGGATCAAATATGTTCCAACATTCATAGAGGGATGCCCAAACACAATAATCACATACATTCACAGCTAATATATCCATAATAGGGATCAAGGGCCTTATTTAATTGTCCTGCCAGTTGTTAACATTAAGTTTCAGAGAAAGAAAAATTGGAATGTTAGCAGCAGCTTGTGGCATGCGAGAAAAAAGGTCTCATCATGGAATCATAATAAAGGTAGTTTTCGCCTCTTTGCGGTGTAGCAAAGTCATTTTCTGCCATCCCAGCTATATCCGCCTCTCTCAGAATTGAGAGGAGATTCAATTGTAATTTGAACGTTACCTTCTATTAAGGTTCCGTATCGTGGCGATGGAAATTCCTGATAAGGGATCTCTCGAAATACCTCACCCGCTCTCTCTTTTAGCCTTACTGAACGTCGATTGGCCTCCATATTGAAAAGTCAACTTCGACGCCTCCCCTTTTGATTTCAAAGGTGCCTCTCTCAGAGAGGTTCAGTAATTAAAGATGATACTTATCGAAACTGGATTCCAGACTTGATCCCCTTTTCCGTTATGTCACAATGAGACTAGCTCAACCGAAAGAAAGGTTGAGTTCCTTTCTTAACTCTCGTCCGCTGAAGATGATCGTGCTGTGTTGTCAATAAATAAATAAGTTAAGAGTACTAGATATTTACAAGTTAAAATAACAGGTCCTTTTTATTCATAAGTTAACTTTAAAGCAGATACACAACGTACTGTCATCATAAATACTAGAAATGCCTAAGAAGCCACAGAGCTGACATCTTAGGTTTGAGAGCCTGAACTAGTCTGGCTCTCTAAGCAAGAAATTCCTTCTTATATCGTCTGGGTCCTATACAGAGACAACTGGGCTGGAAGGATCCAATATTGCTCTGGGTGAACATCACCTGTTGTCTCCCTATTGGCTCTCCAGCGAGACAAGGAGGAGCAATAACGATCATTAGGTAAAGGTAAACAAACCGCGGTTTGTTTACCTGAAAAGGGGGAGGCTGGCACCCCTCAAAAATCTCCTGTATATGTCAAATATGGCTTAATTAATTTAAAAATAGACTCCAAACTAGGCTTAGCTCTGAATAGCCATTTCGTGTGTGAAATGACCCTCGAAATGGCCACAATTTTAAAACAAACACTACCATATTAAAGTCCCCACAATTCCCCATCCAACGATACCATGCACACCCCTGTGTGTTCCATCATATTCCCCCCCAAATAGTATTTGAAACACTTTGAATACTATTTTCTACAACACATATTCAAGCGATGAACACACCAAGTAAATAACTTGACCACGAAAATTCACAATAGAATGAATGTTTGATATAAAATTAATATGATCCAATACAATATGGTTCATAAATGTTAAAGCTGATCCCATCAGTTCAGACAATATGTAAACACTAGACGTGTGTCTTTCCAAAACAATAGTGATAAATTCCACTATATGGATTATGACGGTTTGAATGGAACACCGCAATAACCCAAAATAAAATATCTAACGGAGTTTTGTACTCCAAATTATCTCCCTGGGTAGACAACGAGAAATTTTCGAACCTGTGAGTAACGAGCTCATGAAAATGTTCGTTTCCAAAAATTGAAAAGTAAAATTTTATAAGATTCCAAGGGAAATGTTACTGATCATCAAATTATATATGCGCCGAGACTATTTAATAGTAACAGCGTTAAATTTACCATGTACTGTGTATTCAAAATTCTGAACCAATGCACCACAGCTCCAAATTGTTCTTTAAACTAAACCAAGAACTAACAAAATTTCAAGCAAAGTCCTTGCGAGGAAACTTGCCATATGCTTCATCATAAGATCTAAAAGCAACTCCAAACGGAATTGTTCACTCTATAGTTGAATATACATGTGTATATTTCAGCTGGGTGGAAAACATCCCAAAACTAAGTATTTGATCGATTAAAATTCCAAATTGAATCTGAGTGTTAGAAAAACGTAATGAAAATACAAAAGTAAAAGATATACATTGAGAAATGCTAATGAACTGAGCAATCAGCAAAATCCGTTTTCGAAAGTGGTTTCATCCGGAGCTCGAAAAAGTACTGGGTACAGTGTCAAAACAATCTTACATTCTATTGTAGACCGACAATAATGCTTGATTGTAGAATGTTGATGGACGATCTTCAGAGTAGCAATTATTCACCCCTACTTCCGGGAGGGAGTGAATAACGAACGAGCATCACCTGCATGACGTCATCTATGAGCGAGGTGATCTTGCATGATGGGTTCTGCATGGTTAGTCTTTCGACGACATGGAGGTATTGGATATGCTCCATCCCAATGGAAGCATATCTCATGGCTGACTTTCGGCAAGGCACACCAATAACAGCATTCCCTGCCACCTCCAGGACAGGGAAACTGTCGAAGACGATCCCAAGCGTGGAAATCCCTATCACAAAATTTAGGGTAAACGAAAGCATCTGCTGCAGGGATACGTTTCTGCAGTTCAAAATGGATCTGGTGTTCACGTAGCTTGTTTGGATCCATACGCGTGTCAAAACTCGGCTGCATTAAAACTTGCATGATGAAAAATTGCCTCTTAAGACGACTGGAATAAATTTGCCACTGAAGGCGTTTGGGTGAATTTGGATTTGGTGTCGACTCCGAAGGTGTTGGTAATAAAGGTGTTGGATGTTTAATTGTTGACCTTGTTGTTGTTGTTGGTGATGAAGGAGTATCAGTGGTTGCAGCAACCCCAACAGGAGAAGGATCTTTTATCATAGAAGCCACCACCGAACGAAGCTCTCCAGAACGATGTTTAGCTCGCGGATCCGGTGAAACCGGATAAGAAACTTTGAAATGTGTGCGAAGAACAGGTGTAGTTGAGATCGGAATTAACCGATATGGAATAGGATTAGAAACTGTTCCTTTTACAACTGGTGTATGCTGCAATGCGTCAGAAGTAGTTACATGCAGTTCTAAGACTTCGGGAGATTCAATTCCCTCCCTTTTTCTTTTATAAGCCTGGAACTCCTCATCTTCCGAAGACCACGGTGAAATTGTTGGTGAAACTAACAGCTTAGAAATTGTAGGAATACTTGGAAGTATTGGAATTTTGCGTGGCACAGCACTCATCCTCGCTGTGCGTCTTAATACCGAAGGAGGTGTGTTTTTATCAGACGTCCATCCACCACGTTGAACTTTATTACGGCGATAATGCTCACAGAAATCATCATTTGCGTCTGGAGAATCAATTTTGGATGTAATGGTGTTTTGCTGGATGGAGTCTGGGAGTGTGGTAATAAAACGAGGATCCGACGTTACATATGTCATCTCGTCAAAATAACGTGAAGTGGAAGGTGATGTATGTGTTTGTAACGATGTAGGGAATGTCATTACGGTTGTTGTAACTGTGGCAGGAATAGCAGGTGTAGCTGTGATCTAAATTGAAACATCTTTGGAAATTTGTTCAACTCGTTCAGAAGCTGAAATGTCGATCGTTGAAATCGGGAGATTTGTGTTAGGTTTTGATTTGGAGATAGCCCAAGTAGAGGGTTCAGTAACTTGACTCAGCATTGAACTTCGAGTAGCCCTAACCTGTGGTACGGGTTCAATAACTTCTTTGATGGTAGGAAGAATTTCCGGGATCTTTTTGACTTTAGCCTTGGTAGAAGATTTTGATTTGCTTTTAGATTTGAAGATTAACTTGCCTTTAGATGTTGATTTTGGTTTCGATGTTATTGTAATAGGTGTAGGTGTAATAATGTCCTCAGGATCATCAAGGATGACCTGAACAGAAGACTTCTTTCTCCATTAGTGTTAGAGATAATTTAACATTATTAGTTGAATTTGTACCCAATGTTGACGTTGAACACTTGTCCACAAATGATGCTGGCGAAGAAATGATATTGGTTGGTTCACTAACAATAACCGCCTCAGAATTTAAAACAACAGTTTCAGATGACTCGACAGTAGTTATTTTTAAAGTATTAAATTTAGGAGATACTGACGTATTTGAAATTTTAGGAGTTAAACCTAAAGATAAAGATGTGCCAACAGAAGTTGGTTCAGAAATTTTGGTCTGGGGGTTTTCAAATTTACCCGCCTCAGTCAAAAAATTATGAAGTGGATTGTAAATCACGAATTGGACTCGTGGACTGTAACAAATGTGGATTAACAGAAGTTACTGGATTTAACTTACTTTTAACAAAAAGAACTAGATCCCGGTAATTGTTGTTGACCTCAACCAAATCCTTTCTTTCCAACTCTAGCTTTTTTCACAAATCGCGTTTCTTGTTTCCAAAAACCGACAACGCTCTTTAGAATGGTTATGTTTTGCTTTGAAGAACCCAGCGTCCATCGTAGCATGGTTAAGAGCTCGAAACAAAGTTTCACCCGGAATGTCCACATCCCTGGCCACATTTGGTGAAGTACACTGCTCCAAAACTTTTGACGTCGCGACCCACATTTTCCGTGAAATATCCACCAAACCAGCTAATTGAGGAGCAAGATATGCTGGAGAACCAGGAGGAATAACAATCTCAGGATTACACAGCTGTTGGTTGTTTGGGTTGTACGGAAGTTCCCAAGCAGGATTTTCACGTTGTAATTCTAATAGAGCCCTTCGATCCATAGATTTTGAAGTATTTTCGTCAGGGTCCGAAAACCAACACTCATTCCGAAGCCTGTGTTGCAAACTTTCAAAATTGTCGAGTTGATGTTCCAATTCGACCAAGACATGAGACTTAGCCCGTGAAACGGGTTTAATACCACTAATTGGGATAGAAGATCTCGAAATACCAGAATGAGTATAGATATTAGGCCCATGATTCAAATAATCCGAAGAAGTTGTAATATTCTGAAGTTGTGACGTGGTGTTATTCAAATTGACACCAGTGACTGGATCATCCACAAGTTCTTTCATAACTTTGGAGCTTGAGGTAGTTTTAGACTTTGTTTTAGGCATTGTCGAAAAATAAAAGGCTTAAACTAGAGTGTATGTATGCTGATCACAAAGTGAACAGTTCAGAAAATTTTTTGAAAGTGGCAACTTATGACTGAAGAAGTTGTCCTTTTATACGTTTTGAGAGGGGCCCCTTGTTCTAGAAGGAGTGGTCACATGACTAACTAAGCTCCAATTAAGTGATGTTTACTTTGTAAGTAATAGTTGAAACAAACATTGACAGTTCGAAAATCCGTTATTTATGACCCAGGTAAAGGATCATATTTCCCCTCCCCTCATTGACAAAGTTTTGATACAGGGTGTCTCCGAAGTGTGAAAGAACCCATGAATTCAATAAGTAAATCATTATCCGACTCTATATTCCCACTCTTATAGAAGTCAGGATTCAAAATTTGAGGGTAAATATGCGCAATTTCACGTTTATACTTAAATTCCAACAACGCATGTGCCGCCTTTGCCACTTTATAAAAAAGTGTTCTAGATGCATTTTGACGATTAGGAAATTCAAAATATAACTTCCTAAGTTCCTCAAAATGCTGTATAGTGGCGAATGTTGATACATAATTTATCAACACTTCATCAGGATTATGCATGAGTTGCTGAATTGCATATTCCCTCACAAATTCCCAAAATTTCAAAACAATATCAACACCAAAATTATTGAAACAGGCTGACATTTCGTTTTTCAAGTCATGCATAACAATCATTTGATATTTAGATGGTAATTTTGAAATTCTGCCACTTTTAGTGGTTCTCTGAATTGAATTTGAAGTGGAAGGGTAAAATTTTGAACATTCAGCAAGATTTTCCGAAGTTTGCAACTTTTTGAAAAGTTGTTCGGTTAACTGATCGGTAGGCTTATCAATAATGCGTAACGAATCGCCCCTCTCGTTTTCCCCCAAGGGCAATTCGTTTCCTTTTTCGGAAAGTGTTTTATTTGATGTCCTTACAGCTGTTTTATTGCCCTGAGGGTTCGTGATCTTAGAATTGTCATCTTGAATTACCACCGCTGGTAACTTTCTCGGCCTGCCCCGAGGGACATTCGAAATTTTCGGTACTAATTTCTCCTCGTCATCTTCCGAGAAATCAACCAAAATTAAATCTTTGGAATTATGTATTCCTTTGTAATTTTGATTAATGGCATCTAACACCTCGAATGTAGTTGGACCAATTATCGCCGTGATTTCGAAAATTCCATCACGTTTGGGCATGAATTTTGAAGTAATTCCTTTTGAGGCAATACTTAGTGGACGAATTTTCATTAGGACTTTGTCACCAATTTGAAAATTTGGAATTTCGGATTCATAATTATGGATAACACGATGCAAATCTTGAGCGTGTTCCAATTTTGATTTTGCTTCCATCAAAGTTGATGAAAGTTCTTGGAGAAATTCGACAATTGAATGGTTTCTAAAACTACTGTCTGAACAATATTCATTAAAAATGAGAATATTATCATGTGGTGACCGAGGAAATCTTCCAAAACTGAGATAAAAAGAGGAATAACCTGAATTTACATTAACTGATGTGTTTAATGCCCACCTTACTGTGGATAAATGTTTATCCCAAGACGTGTGTACATTCTCAACGGTAATGGCCAACTTTGTTTTTAAGTTCTCTGTGTCTGCGTTCTACAGGATTTGCCTGCAGATGATACTTGGCAACAAACTGAATTTTGAATCCCATAACTTTTGCCACTGTGTCCAAAACTTTTGAAATAAATTGCGGACCATTATCACATCTAACGTGTTTAGGTGTCCCATATCGAAAACAGATTTCATTAATAAAAATTTTGCTAATGGTATTAGCTGAAGAATCATCAATGGGAAATAATTCCACATAACCTGTGGCAACGTCTGACACCGAAAAAACATACGTGTTTCCGTCAGGTGTTTCAGGTAACGGCCCTACCAAATCGATAGCCACCATTTCAAATCTTGGTGGTATAGGTGGAGATGACATAGGAGTGGTATCAGGATAGTTCAAAGGTTTGAACTTCAAACACTCACTGCAATGAGCAACATGATCTTTTACCTGAGTTTTAAGTCCTGACCAGAAATATTTCTGAACAATTTTCGCAATGGTAGCATTGACCCCTGGATGACCAAATTCGGGTAAATCGTGGTTCCATTCAATAACTCTTTTTTAAAGTAATTTTGGTACAATTAAACAAGGATTTTCTGTATCCTTTTTTGAAAGATACCTGTAAAGTACACCTGAAATGACAGTATAACCTCTGTCTAGAAACGTTTTTGTTTCCACTTTGTTAGCTAAAGTTTGTTCTTCCAGAACTTGAATAATTTTGTTGCAATCAGGATCAGCAACTTGTAATTGTCTAAAATCAGCAGCACTAATAGGCTGTTCATCTTCTAAAAACATGTGTATGAGAACCACAGGAACAATTTTATCCGATGCGCGTGAAAGCATGTAAGCTAGCACGTTCAGTTTACCAGGAATATACTGGATGTCAAAAACATATTGTTGCATGTCCATTATCCATCTAGCAATCCTTCCTCTAGGTTCTTTCGTAGCAAGTATCGAACGTAATGGAGCATGATCAGTATGAACAACAAACTGAAGTCCATCAATGTACCCATGGAAACGCTTTACCGCCCATAGGACAGCTAACGCCTCCCGTTCAGTTGTTGAGTAATTTTGTTGTGTGGGTGTGAAAGTTTTAGAAGCATATTCTATGACTTTAAATTTATCTCCATCTCCTTGACCCAAAACAGCACCAATAGCTTCCTGACTAGCATCGGTATACAGATGAAAACCCTTGCTAAAGTCAGGCTGAGCAAGTACAAGAGCAGTGCTAAGGTGATATTTTAATTTATCCACCGCATTCCTGCAAGCATCTGTGTAGTCATACTTCACATCCTTTTTGAGTAAAAAATTTAGAGGCATAGCAATTGAGGAAAGATGTGGAATGAATTTTCCAAACCACTAACATGACGCCAAAAAGGATTTTAACTGTTTAACATTGCTTGGATAAGGAAGATCAACTATTGCTCTAATTTTATCATCATTTGGGTTAACGCCTTGAGGAGAAATGTAATGACCCAAAAATATCACACTGTCCACAAAGTTTCAGACCAAAATTATGCTCTTAAATACACTCAATGACACGTTTAACATCTCGCAAATGTTGTTCAAAAGTGTCACTCACGATCAGTAAATCATCCTGATATACCACTACTACTATGTCAGGCAGCAATCTTAGAATTGCGCCAACTACACGTTGACAATGAGCTGCCGAATTTCTAGCACCCATAGGCATACGGGTGTAACAAAACGTCCCTAAAGGTGTCACAGTCGTAAAATACTTCTGTGATTCAGTTGCTAACGGTATTTGCCAATAGCAATTCGTTAAGTCCATGGATGTCATGTATTTCTTCCCAGTGACCTGAGCCAGCAGGTCATCAATTTTGGGAAGTGGATACGTGTCCGGTATGGTGACTTTATTCAAAGCCCTAAAATCCG
This sequence comes from Julus scandinavius, assembly GCA_034696685.1. Taxonomy (NCBI): domain Eukaryota; kingdom Metazoa; phylum Arthropoda; class Diplopoda; order Julida; family Julidae; genus Julus; species Julus scandinavius. Next base: position 5,448 of record JAQGAE010002470.1, on the reverse strand, counting down.
TAACCATTCGAAAGTCTGTACTTGAACCAGGTTTAGCGACTAGTAACGAAGGAGCAGCCCATTCCGACCAAATGGGTTTAAGGTAGCCTTTATCCAAAAGCTCTTTCACTTTCTCAATCAATATGGCTCTCTTTTTGGGAGAACAGCTGTATAGTCTGATAGCCACCGGTTTAGCTTCAGACCTCACCTGTATCTCCTGCGGCTCCACTAACGCTGGTCCAACAGGTTCCAGAAAAACTTCACTAAGACTGAAGTAAATCATAGACCTGTGATATTTCAGTACTAGACAGATTAGTAAACTCATCAGTACGGGGACTGACATCAACTATTTCTACATGTTGAACTTTCTCAATACTAGTATCCTAGCTTCGAATGTATCCGTTATCATCTAAAAGAGTACTCTTGAAAACTTTGCTTGGAACCCCAAAGTCGTCACTCTGAGTAAAGTTCCAAGTTCTATCTGCAAAATTAATGCAGATTCCTGAATTTTCCAGGAAATCAATACCTAAAATAACTAAGGGTACCTTGAACGATGGAACCAACGTCAATTCTGTAACAAATGTGCGATCAGACAGTTGGACAGGTATTTTAACAATATAAACTTCCTGACTACGTGGAGTTTGATCAGCAAGTTGAATTAAACGGTGTGTTTTCCCCAATTTTATTCCCATTGAACGTATGATCTCGAACAATGGTTCCCCTCCTATAGATGTGGTAGCTCCAGAATCTAGTAGTGCAATCATCTCCACATCTCTAATTTTGATACAAACATTGATCAGACGATTGTCATTGATCGGTGTATTACATGTATTTGTCTCCTGCACAGAATCAACCTTCCAAATACGAATCACATTAACTTTCTTAACAGCTCTCTCATGACACTCATTTGGACAAGTGTTCAGATCCACATTTGCCGTACTACACACTGGACAACCAAGTTTCTTTTGTGTATTATTTGTCGGTTTTCCAGCACCATTACTGGTGTTCAAAGATGGTCTCCAGGACTTCTTTACCAGTTCATTTCCATGAAAAGGTCTTTGTGTCTGTATACTTTGCTGAGCTCTGTACCGTGGTTGACTATTGGATTGAGACTGTGGATGAAATCCCCGTGAATTAGAATAGAAAGCATTAAAAGCTGGTCTAGAATTTTGATGATTGTTCTGAAAACGTTGAGGAATACTAAATCTTTGCGGACGAAACCCTCCATTTTGAAATCTATGTTGGTTTTGATTCACACCCTGACTACGTCCTTGACTATTATTACGACCGAAAGAACTTACATTACCAGGATATCTCGAGGTTCCGAAAATGTTGAAATTATTTGTGAATCTTGGGTTATAACCATTATTTTTATTGCCTGATCTGAAAGACCTGTCCGCAGACAACGAATGCTGCTGGACAGCTTCCTCAGACCAGGATCTATTTGAGAGTAAAAAAGCCTCGAGATACTCAACCATGCAACAAAATTCTTCAGAAGTATGCACCTCACACAAATGAAATCTTGACGTGATGTCAGGGTGTAATCCTTGAAAAACAATTTCAAGCTGTTGGTCTAACGGAAGTGGTTTCGCCATCAAACACAGGATGTTCATAACCTGATCCACAAATCTAGATGTGTTCTGGCCCTTACGTTGACGTAACTTTCTAGCTCTATCTGAAATCAGATAGTCAGGTTCTCTGCTACCAAATCTAGCTTTCATCCTCTGCAAAGCACTCTGATATGAAGAGACTTTGTCATGTGTATTTAACCACCAGTCAGCAGCCTCATCCTGAAGAATCCAAAAGAACGTACTCCATCTTTGTTCATCAGCTAACCCGTGCAAATCAGCTGCTAAATTAAAAGTACGGAACCATGAAGGGAAAGTTCCTGGTTTGCCTCGGAATTTAGGAACATTAGCAAAAATTGATGCCAAACCATAAGCATCACGAATTTGTGCTGCGTGTTGTAAGTGAGTCGAATTGTTGTAATGTGGGAGTGTAGTAACTGTTGTGATCGTATTTGTAGTAGGTGTGATAGTTGTTATCGCAGGGAAATTAATTTGATTATTAAAATCACTGGAGCTACGCTGTAAATTAGAGACTACAACCATCCTTGGGATCTCACATCTACGAGGAGGTTCAACAACTGTTTTAGTACTAAAAGAATTTGGGATTGTATGATCTAACACTGTCACACTGTCTGATCTTGGATATTTAGTTGGAATAAATCCAGAATTCATATCTCTGGGTCGAACAACCTCACCTTTAATAAAAGGTAACCCAGTTTGAGGATTTAGTCCCAAAGGTGGGATTCCTAAAGAAGTTTCCTGTGAGTGGGGTAATTTATCCCCCCCACAGTTCAAATTTGAGCTAGCTGGACCCAGCTGGTGTCTAGAAGCAGAGGTACCTCCTCTCATTAAGAGCGCTTTCTCAGCCTCTAATTGTTTCTGATTTGCCTGCAGGCTACGTGACTCTTGTTGTAATTGCTTGACCTGCAATTGTTCACCTGACGGTGCGCTTCCCGTCTCAATATTTGTTACGTTACTAGAGCTCTTTTTATACATTGTCATCAATTGACGGAATAATGAAGGATTAGTGGTTGCAAAATTAGCCACCTCCTTAGAAATAAAAATTCCTTCTCTTAATACCATGGTATTATCAGTGTAATCAATTCGAATATTACCTGAGAATTCATCCTCACAAGTACTTTTACGAACCTCAAGTGAATCAACTTGAGTCTTAGACGTGGTGCCCAATGTCGTTGGGTTCAAGGAAACCGCAGACAACTGATCTGTCATTAGGAAAACAGTTGCTGTAGGATTTAATGAAGATGTTGCAGTCATGTTAGCATGATTCAAGTTTCCCGAATCCAAAGGCATTGGTGTTTGGCCTACAAAACGTTGGGCGCTAGTTGTGGCATGCGGGAAAAAAGGTCTCATCATGGAATCATAATAAAGGTAGTTTTCGCCTCTTTGCGGTGTAGCAAAGACATTTTCTGCCATCCCAGCTATATCCGCCTCTCTCAGAATTGAGAGGAGATTCAATTGTAATTTGAACGTTACCTTCTATTAAGGTTCCGTATCGTGGCGATGTAAATTCCTGATAAGGGATCTCTCGAAATACCTCACCCGCTCTCTCTTTTAGCCTTACTGAACGTCGATTGGCCTTCATATTGAAAGGTCAACTTCGACGCCTCCCCTTTCGATATTAAAGGTGCCTCTCTCAGAGAGGTTCAGTAATTAAAGATGATACTTATTGAAACTGGATTCCAGACTTGATCCCCTTTTCCGTTATGTCACAATGAGACTAGCTCAACCGAAAGAAAGGTTGAGTTCCTTTCTTAACTCTCGTCCGCTGAAGATGATCGTGCTGTGTTGTCAATAAATAAATAAGTTAAGAGTACTAGATATTTACAAGTTAAAATAACAGGTCCTTTTTATTCATAAGTTAACTTTAAAGCAGATACACAACGTACTGTCATCATAAATACTAGAAATGCATAAGACGCCACAAAGCTGACATCTTAGGTTCGAGAGCCTGAACTAGTCTGACTCTCTAAGCAAGAAATTCCTCCTTATATCGTATGGGTCCTATACAGAGACAACTGGGCTGGAAGTATCCAATATCTCCCTGGGTGAACATCACCTGTTGTCTCCGTATTAGCTCTCCAGCGAGACAAGGAGGAGCAATAACGATCATTAGGTAAAGGTAAACAAACCGCGGTTTGTTTACCTGAAAAGGGGGAGGCTGGCACCCCTCAAAAATCTCCTGTATATGTCAAATATGGCTTAATTAATTTAAAAATAGACTCCAAACTAGGCTTAGCTCTGAATAGCCATTTCGTGTGTGAAATGACCCTCGAAATGGCCACAATTTTAAAACAAACACTACCATATTAAAGTCCCCACAATTCCCCATCCAACGATACCATGCACACCCCTGTGTGTTCCATCATAAGCTGTCCATTTAAACATGTTAGAATGTTCGCTCATGCTAGGATTGAATGTTTCTTTTGCACAAGCTAAGTTTGAATTTAAAAGTTCAGCTCTTTCCAGTATTTCAAATAAACAAGACGTGTTTAACCAAAGTGCTGAGTATTCCATTACAATTAACTGATTTCACTACAATTTCTATCTGGTTTTGGACTATTTTACAACAGGTTATGGGCACAGTCATGCTAGCATTGCACCAGATTTGAATTTTTAGTGTTCTTAAATAAAAATTAATTTAAAATAGAAACAGTTCAAGGATTAAAAACGCACATCAATCCACTCGAAGGCAAAATAAACCGGTCGACATTTAGGTTTAAAGTTAGCGAAGCCATTTCATGTTTGTTCATCCAAGTACGAGGCAAGGGGAAGTTACTTGCAGCACAATATGTCGATGATGGGCTCATAGCTGTTAGTTTTCAAGAAGATGCAGTTGAGTTCCTGAAAAAACTTAAGCAAGAGTTCAAAATAACTTTAAAGCCTGCAGTTTATTATTTAGGAAATTAGATTGATCAGCGTGAAGACGGTTCAATCAAGTTAAGCAAGCGAGCTTACACGAAGCGTATTCTCGAGTGCTTCAACATGGCGGATTGCAAGGCTGTAGCAACACCAATCATCAAAGATGGTACAATCACCAAAGATGAAAAGGAACAAGCAATCAACTATCCAATATAATGAAGCTGTTGGAGCTCTGATGTACCTGGTGACGGGGACAAGGCTAGATATCTCATACGCTGTTAGTGTAGTGTCACGAACACTGGAATCACCCATCAGTGAAGATATGATCAAAGTTAGAAGGATTTTTAATTACTTACAAGGCACGCAGGATATAGGCATTATCTACAAGCCAAATGCTAACCCCGGTATACTGGAATGCTACAGTGATGCCAACCATGGTGGAGACATTACAACAGGCAGATCAACCAGTGGAGTTGCCTGTAAATATGCAGTATGGCTTAGCCAACGACAGCCATCTATTGCAATCTCCACGACAGAAGCCGAGATTGTTGCAGCAAGCGAAGCAACAAGAGAGGCAGTGTGGTTAAAGTGTCTGCTGGACGAAATCACTACTTTAAAGGACATTCCGATCCTGCATGCGGATAACCAAGCAGCGGTTAGATTAGCACAGAATCCGGAATATCATTGACGCACAAAGCACATATGGCAGCGCCAATGGAGGTCACTGGATCAAGGACTGTAGGAAGTGGATCGCCGTTGGTCGCCCACCTAAAGGCGACAAGAAGAAACAACTCGAGTCTAAGGCTGACTCTACACTGGCAGCGACTTCGCGCGATGGCAACAACGAGCGACTCAGGTCGCCGGACTAGCTAGGCGACTGGGTGCTACACTGGCAGCGACCTCATTCAGCGACATTGGCAGCGACATCAGTTCGTTTTGTTGTTTCTACGTAAAATTGCCATGGATTTCGATCATTTTTACTTGTTATAAACTAAAAATTAATAAAAATACATTATTTTTT
>JAQGAE010002469.1:0-17723 GCA_034696685.1 Julus scandinavius | reverse complement strand
CCTGGAGTGCAGAATGAGTCCTGGAATACAGAATGAGTCCGGGAGTGCAGAATGAGTCCTGGAGTGCAGAATGAGTCCTGGAATACAGAATGAGTCCGGGAGTGCAGAATGAGTCCTGGAGTGCAGAATGAGTCCTGGAATACAGAATGAGTCCGGGAGTGCAGAATGAGTCCTGGAGTGCAGAATGAGTCTTGGAGTGCAGAATGAGTCCGGGAGTGCAGAATGAGTCCGGGAGTGCAGAATGAGTCCTGGAGTGCAGAATGAGTCCTGGAGTGCAGAATGAGTCTTGGAATACAGAATGAGTCCTGGAGTACAGAATGAGTCCTGGAGTACAGAATGCGTCCGTGAGTACAGAATGAGTCCTGGATCTTATTATTTGAGAAGATTTACTATATGAAGATTCTACAAATACTGATAACCATGATGAGGAAGTTGTATAAATGAAGATGTCCAGGTGAATAATCTTATCATTTAAGAGTAATTGTTGTAAGAAGATTCTACATATAGTCCTAAGCCATGCCCGAGTAACCATGAAGAAGTCCAAGAGAAGAATCTTAACATTTCAGAGGATTTGTTTTGGAAGGGTTTTACAAAAACTGGTACGAACATGGCCAGGAACACAAGAGTCTACTATTTATTTATTTATTTATTTATTATTCACTCAGAGTATACATGAAGAATCATGAAGAAGTACTAGAAGAATCTTATCATATAAAAGGGTTTTCTACAGTGCATATACATGAAGATTCCACAAAAACTGGTTACCGTGATGAGGGTGTTTTAAACATTCTAATGAAGGAGTCTAGGAGAAAAATATTAACATTTCAGAGAATTTGCTATGGGAGGATTCTACAAAGATTGGTAACATCGCCTGGAACATGGAGTCCATGATGAGAATCCATGAAGAGGATTCCACAAAAACTGGTAACCATGATGAGGGTGTTTTTGAGATATAAAGCCGTGTCTCCACTGTGTTGAACATTGGACTAAAATGTTTTTGAACTTGGTATGCAGAAACAAATCGCGAGAAACATGTGTGCCTACCATCATGTGTGCGCAAACTTATGACGCATTTTTGATCCAAAAACGATGTTTATACAACATTTTTCCAATTGCTCGTGAGGCGCTCCGGATCAAAGGGAAAAATGTTGCAATTTACTGCGCATGCTCAGCCAAAGCACGTGATCAACCACGTGACTCATACACAGCCTTTTGTAGAAGCGCCGTTAATTGGATGAGTTTGTTGATGGATTCTTGAACATTTTGATGGAGACAGGTCAGCATTCTTCAACATGTTTAAGAATACAATGTTTCCGGTTTCTCTTGAATGTATGTATGTTGTGTGCATGTTTTATGTTCAATGCAGTGGAGACGTGGCTTAACGTACTAAAACGGAATTCTTGATTTGTCTTTGAAAATCTACACGTCTATTTTTGATGGATTAAATATTGAAGTTTGTAATATTAATTCAAACGTGGGAACCCTTAATGGGCCGGTATGCGTCATCATATGCTTCCAATTAGTTGGTTTTAATGAGGAATACAGGTATAACCAATTTCGGTTTCTTGAAACCCACCATTGTTCCAAGGAAAACAAATATTAGGCCTGCTCATTAATAATTAAAAAAACGTCGTTAAATCCCAATTTAAAAAAAGGTAGAAATCAGTTTGAAATGTTAATTGCCTTTAATGTTATGAGCTCCAAAATGATTTAGTGATTGGCATTGACAGGTGAGATAAAAAAAATATCTGTATCACGTTTGAGTTAAGGTGAAATTAATCCATTCACCTGAACGGATGAGGGGCGTCCATACGTAATGACTAAAGTTATTTGAGATTCGATTTTGTAGAAATTTTGCCTTTGCAGGTTGTTAAAGCACAGGGGCGTAAGTATACACAAATGTTGGACCTTTTATTAATTTACGTACACACATTCCATTTACCTAATAAATGTCAAGTGCTCTAGCAATGCAGGTTATCACTCGCGTTTTCATAAACATACAAAATTCAAATAATGTGAAAAAAATTCAAATTTTTAAAAACTTATTCATGGTTACTAATCTTATTTCCAGATGTGTTACAAACAATATATCTCTACTTTTCATACGCTTTTATTACATCTGTACCAACAGATAAAGCATTTTCACATTTTCCAAAGTTTACAATTTTCTCAATTGTAAATTAACAAAAAACATAAAATTTGCAAACATTTCCAAGATTATCTCGTATTGCCCGCACCCATCAAAGCTCGTTTTTCAATTAGGTAATGCATTGAACGGAGCAGGTCCCAATTCACCGAAATCTATCACTTCACTTTCAAAATTGGCGCCTCGGGGCCCTAGTTGCCACACCCGTATGCAGAGGGCGCTGCGAACCTGGGAGCGGCCCGAGCTGTCGACAATGATTTAATGATTGACGTTGACGTACAACGCCTTCAGAAAAGAGCTCGGAAGGTGCATAGGGGAAAATGATTCGTCGCTTTTTGCGCATAATATTATTGCACGATAATGATGAGTTGAGGAAAAATGGCGGCGGCAAAACGACAAGGCGAGCGTCATTGAAATTAAAGAGCGTGAAGTTAGTGGGGGGAATTCCCTCCCCCTCACTGCTAAAGGGGGCTCGTTTTTTTCGTGACACCATTCGGCGTGTACACGGCAGCCGAAAATTACTCACAAATATGCGTTTTTACCCACCGGGAACGGGTAGCTTTTCTAGACCCCGGGTGGTGGCACGGTAGCGTACCGAGCGTTTTTATTGTCGGGGACTCCGAGGGCAGACAGGTGTCTCCGTGTTTTTGGAATTTCAAATTGTGGGTTATGTTGCCTAATTTCGACTGTCTGGTTAGGCTTAAGTGCTACATGAATTGTTATGAATTGTCAACAAGCTCCATATCCGTTTCTGACGACTTGGAACTACTGGCGGGGTCGAATCCATGGGCCCTACAGGGTGTCCCTCAAACGAAAGCCCTACGATTCATCTTATCAGTTACACGTGGTTAATAGAATCAAATTAAAAATAACAAAATCGAGTAAATGATGAAACATGATTGTGGCAGCAGTTTAATCAGCATGAATGTTCTGTAGAAATTTGAATTGAGATATAAAAAACGTCTTGTATTAGATACATGTTGCTAACCAGGGTGGACTTTCTAGTTATGAAAATTCTGTAATTGGGGTTAAATAGGAAGTCATGTGTGTTCTAGCCACTGATGTTGTTAGAATTTAAATATGACCATTTGTTGACGGAAATCCACATAATAACTTGGGACCCGTAACTCTTAAAGGTGGGTATCCACCAAAAGAAACTTACCACACAAAAAACATATACTTACAAACATTGATGTGTCCAGAAGTGTTTGCGAACAATGTGGGGAAAACGATGTTTTTCCCCACATTTTGATGTTTTTTTATGTGTCGTAGCGATCGCTCGAGAGGCGGTCCGGATCAAAGGAATTTGCCACAAATGTTTGGAAAAAACATACTGAAAACAATGTTTTAGTGTTTTTTGTGTATGTTTGATGTTTATGTTTATATTTCTTTTGGTGGATACGTAGCTTTAGGACAAAATGTCAAATTAGGAAAAGGAAGAAAATGGACTGTTTGTATGAAATCAACTGTATTTGTCTTCATTGGCTCTTATTTAAACTTTTTACAATGTTTTTATTAACTGAGGGAAACGCCAAATGGTAGCTATGCTGCAGCACAGTGCTGTATTGCAGTAAAACGACCTATTTTTATATGTATCTTGTGTGATAACGTATTTTACTGATATGAATTCCAGAGATTACATGTCATGCAGTTTCCTCCAAGTGATATAGCACAATTTAATGGAAATATTAGTATGAATCAGTGTATAAAAGTAAAAGTTGATGTTTGAATTCCTCAATCACACAATACATGTAATTGTAGGTCGCTTCACTGCAATACAGCACTGTACCATGTTGTGTTTCCCTCAGTTCCTAAAAACATTGTAAAAAGTTTAAATATCTGCGAATGAAAACAAAAACAGTTTATTTCATACAAACTGACTATTCTCTTCCTTTTCCTTATTCGACATTTTGTCTTAAGGGTTACGGGTTCCAAATTATTCTCTGGATTTCCGTTAACAACCTCAGTTGGTAGAGCACACATGACTTCCTAATTAACCCCATTAACAGAATTTTCATAACTAGAAGATTTCAGAAAAAAATGTGGATTTTGCACCAAAACCGACCATATTCAAATATGCCAAGATTGGTGTCATTTAATAGATGACTAAATTCCAATACTTAATTTCACAAATGAGTATTTTCAATGCATAAGAGAAGTCCTTGAAACTTGTCCAAACACGTTAGATTTAGCACAGGCACATAAACTTGTTTTTCACTATACACGGTCCACGGATTTGGACATAAGATTTGAAAACAACTGCCAAGAAAGTTAAGTTTTCTTATAACAACACGACCTGCCAATAAGTACGATGTTCGAGACACATTAGAATACCGATTTTCCAGAAATGATTATCCGGAAAATCACAAATTCCTGACATTAGTTTTTATATTTTTGAAATACTTAACAGCCAGATTGCATACGAGCTTTTATCCCAAGATTTACAAACACGATCTCACAGTATTACTCCAGAACATATTATTTGATTTTTCAGTAATCTTGTTTTTTGAAAATGTGAATTAATGCGTAGAAGTAGACGGCCACGTTGGATTCGCAATACTAAAGACTGATACGCCACTAGAGGGTGCTGAACCTGAGTAATGTCTATAGGACTGCACCAGGGTCCAGAAATCGCGTGTTGTGACACCCAATTCGACATTTGGTAAGCCGGCGCCATTTCTCAGGTAGTCTTCTTTAAAAAAAAAAAGACAAATTTCTCGTCCCATTGGCATTGCGCGTTGTCAGCGCAGTCCGGGATTAATAGGGCGCCCCGCCCCCTGTCGGCTGACGTCAGTTGGCAAAAGGCAAATGGCAATGTGCAATGTGCAAGAGGAGAAGAGAAGCTTGGAGCGCTCGTTCCATCCACATCCCCATCATTTCTCTTTGCCATTATCCTTGTCAGCCATCCATCACTTTTATGTTTCCTGCCAACGACTAAGTCTGAAAACGACTCGGGTCTGTTGTTAGATTATGGCCATAGGTGGTGAGATACCAGCGTTCATTATGACACCAGGCGAGAGCGAGCGAGGTGGACCGGCTCGAGGGGGGCGCTGCATGCCTGATCCCGGGCTGCTTGGCAAGCCGCACTCAGGATGTCCCGCATAAATTTGCCATTTCTATGCACAATGGTGCAGAAAAGTGTTGTAAATCAGCGGACGACGTGACGGCCTTACTTTGCTTTCCATCGCCACCCATCCCAGCCGCCGCCTGCCCATAACTTGTCTGTCAAACTAAAACGCGCTTTCTCTCCTCTCTTCATCCCCGTTCAAAATTCACATACATACACATACGAAAAGCACGTCAATAGCGCTGCCTAGTTTTTTATGCCCTCCTTTGCCCGAAATACATAAAAATAAATGATGAGGACGAGCCTGGCTCCAGTAGATCACCGGGCGAGTTATCGCGCGTCAACCCGCCAGAAACCGATCTCCACCCTGGAAAGGGGAGGCCATTATTACCACTAAATTAAACTGGTTAACGTTGTCAGAAATTCCCGCTTCCTGCTATATTTATATGGCTGCATGCATCAACCGCCATCTAGCCGCTGGTGTGAGAAACACAACGGGTGGCATGGTACTCCCTAAGTGATCGAATTTCAAATATTGATTAACTACATCGGTTACCTTTAACGATAGTTTATTTTAATTCAACTCAGAACCCATATTTACCAGTGTTTTTTTCATGTGGTGTGCCGTGAAGGGTTTACAGGTGTGCCGCGGAAGTTTTCGAAATGCTGGAAAGTTAAACCTTCAAAAAGGATCCCTCAAATTCCTTCAAAAACGACGTCCCCCAAATTTCTTCAAAAATTGACCACCCCCATCCCTTTGACCACATGGTTTTCAGTTTAGCCCAGACCCTCCTCCTCCCATCATGGACGTCCTTCATTTTTTTTGGAAAAAGTAGGGTGTCCAAAAAGTTTGTTGGAGCATACAATGGTCCATCCTATAAATTTCCAAGCACCAACCTCGCTACCAGTTCCACGACATTTTTCCAGATTTTTCTGGTTAATGGGAACTTTCTAACCACGAAGGAAAATTTCAGCATAAAATTGGTGTTTAACATAAATTTAGGCATAATATACCACTTTCCAGAGGTTTTAGAAATTCAGTACATTTGGGACTGGGGACAGATTTCTTCTGGTGTCCATTTCCCCTTTCACTGATCTTTAAAACTCATTTAAACTGAAAAATACCATCATTATCGGACGTCCATAATGGCTATTCCTCCCCACCTTCCCCCACATCTTCCTCCTTGTCCATATGTTGTCCACATGCCAGCAGACCCCTACCCCCCTCTTGAGCACATCCTTTTTGAATGGCCCCTTATTCAGTGTACTACAACATTGCACTGGTCTATACTGTCAACATGAAATTTTCACGATATTAGTAAAGATGGTATTCATGTAAGTTAAGCCGGTATGAACTCTATTTATGAAAATCCCAAAATATTAAAATTCTACATAAATTTCAAAGTTAAAGAAATTTTTAAAAATAGGAATTAAATGTTAAACTTTTGCTTCAACAAATTATTCGAAAATTTCAAATTGTAAGCCGTTATATAACGAATTTAATGACTAGATTAAAAAAAAGATTTTTTAGATGAATGCAGAAACGCCCTTAATTAATAGCGCCATAGCTACGCAAACTTTTTAAAATTCATGTTTACAATAATTATTCATTTTTAAACTTCCATCCTAATTAGCATGCAAGCATACTGAACATATATCTATGTGTTGGTAATAGCACCACTCATCCACTAAACTGTCAAGAGTGATAAAGTGTGTTTATTTATCCGAGCCTTGCACAGGGTTGAGATAATCTCGAAACTCTGAAATGCATGTTGATGAACGAACATCAAATGCCAGAAGAAAAAAAAACACTTTTTGGTACCCGATTCACTAAAACTATGAAGTACTTATTCGTATTTCGACGTCTAATCTATTTTTAAAAAATCCATATAAAATTGCCACGACGAATTGTCGTTGAGTTACAGAGGGTGCAATTCAGTAAAAAAGTAAGTTTTTGAGTTTTAGGCAAAAACGTGTTGTTTTGACTTGTTGACAAATTACGTGTTTGGGACGCTTCAAAACTTGGCAAATACTCAACATTGAGTACTACTAATTGAGATAAAACTGTCCGGCTTTCTAACACTTTATTCAGCCGGTTATTACGTCCAACTAGTGATATGGAACGACTCTGTAGAACATTGGCATGTGGCAATTTGCACATGTCAGACTCAGACACGTGACTTTTTTAAATACATAGTAACGTTTAGAATCTATCATTTAAGTTTCGGCATGTTCTGTTGTCTGTGAACAACAACATCCAAGAAGTTCTTTGGACGTTCTAAGCTCATCTACACAGTGAGTCATAAAACAGTAGAACCCAATAAAAAAAATCACAACTTCGAGAAAAATGCTTCGATTTAAATGAAATTTAGTAACTACATAGAACACTAGTGTAGGAACAAAAAACTTCTTTCGGACCCGCTCACCGTGCTCGAGAAACAGTCTAACTGCGGCGCCACAGTCATCGAAGCCAACCACTGACCACCGAACAGTCCGGACTTGAATCCAGTGGACTACAAAATTTGGGGTGTTCTCCATGAAAAGTTTGACAAACCGAAGATTAATAATATCAAAACTTGAAACTACGAAATAAGAAAACTTGGATTTAACTCGACCAGCGTATAATAGATTCGTCAATCAAAGAATGGCTTATCAGACTCCAGGCTTGTGTAAAGGTCACTGGAACACATTTTGAGCGCATTTTAGAATTCATTTTTGTTCCTACGCTATTGTTCTATGTAAGTGCCAAATTTTATTTAAAACGAAGCATTTTTCACGAAGTTGTGATTTTTTTATTGGGTTATATTTTTTTATGACTCACACAGTGGGAATATCCATCGTGGCTTAAATTATAAGCTGAGGCCTAAAGGTGTTTAAACTTCAGATTAGGAAGAAATTGAGAGATCCAACCCAGACTAAGTTGAGACCTAAGAAATATTTAGTCCAGAAGTCAGGTTTAAATTATTTAAACTTAGGCTGAACAAATTGGTGATATCCACTGTGGATTAAGACTTAATGCTTAATTAAGGCAGCATTAAAACTTAATGAAAAACTTAAGCCTAGGCATAACAACGAAATTTAATGTTATTTGGAATTCAAAAGCAAGCAAATTGCATTAAAAAATATTGATAGCCAATCACAGACAGTATTAGCTAGCCTTTAGTTGTGAACTAAATGGATATCTCCATGTTTGTTAAGCCAAAACTATTTTAAGCCAAGGTTTAAGAAATAGTCTGAAGCTTGACCCTTAACTTAATCCGAGTTGAAAATCACCAAAACGTTTAGTTCTAGAATTTTGTGTGGAGATGTAGATTAGTTATACTTTGGCTTAAAATAATACCAGGCTGATTTAGACTGCAATGGATATCTTCACGGACAGTGTAGCACAGTCTTCAAACACAAAAAACTGAAGAGGAACTTATTTTAGAAACATTGAATTTGGATACGATTTCGTATACTGTTCGTGTGTCAAACACCTGGATGGTCAAACACAATAACTGGATGAGAGATTAGATCCGTCCATTGTGTACGGGGTAAAAACTATTAACGGCCCACTTTATCATGATTCATAACGCCGTGTTTTAATACGATGCTCGCATTAATTAATTTTTATAGCATTTATGGCAGGCAGCATCACGTTCATATCCCCAATCATTGCAAGAGAGAGGAAAAAAATGACACCACTCAATATAGGATCCCACGAAGGGCAGGGGGGAGAAAAAAAAATGACAAATATGCTTGAAAGTAGATTTTTTGGTTGCCAATTATCGAAATTCGTTGTGAGTTTTCTCCCTACTCTTCAACTTTCCACTCGATTTGCCCTACAGGAGTAGCCAATCCGTCTATCAAACAATACACCTGCCTATCTAAACACATGCCTCGCCAAAAAACAGTTCGGGGAAAATGTTTCTTAATAAATCACTATTTGAAAAGGAAACAGTGGGTGGATACCTCGCGTGGATGGATATGGGTTAAACGCACATCAGGATGAAATCCATCAAAGGGAAAAAACGCGAAAACACCGCGAAAATTGCAAAATGAGTGATAAGGGTTGACAGGTATACACAGGGTGAGAGTGCAGAACATGTACAAAAATGGGTGCGGTACCGCTGCGAGCTGTGTTTTGTAAACTCATAAATTAAAAGCGTTTTTCCCACACAATGAAATCATACTAAATGAAACTCATGTGTGGGGATCGTTCAAATATTACGTGCATGCTGGCATTTTTTAACGTTTATGAATGGCAGCGTTTGCAAGATTCTGATGTAGGTGAGCATTTGCTCAAGGTGCAAAAACTGAACATTATCTGGTTAAGATGCATTTGCAAAGTTGAGCGTTTGCTAAAATAATTTATTATTATGCAAGAACCGTTACTTTACAAAAAGTTTTTTTTTGAGAAATTGAGGATTTGCTTCAAAAGTTGAGTATTACCTCTGAGGAATGAACAAGACACGTTTTTCTACTGTAGGTGAGCATTTGCTCAAAGTGCAAAACTTAACATTATCTGGTTAAGATGCATTTACAAAATTGAGCATTTCCACAAAAAAAATGAACATTATGCAAGGACCGTTACGTTACAAGAAGTTTTTTGAGAAAGTGAGGATTTGCCCAAATGTTGAGTATTGTCTCTGAGGATTGAACGAGTCACGATTGCAAGATTCTGCTGTAGGTGAACATTTGCTCAAGGTGCAAAAACTGAACATTATCTGGTTAAGATGCATTTGCAAAGTTGAGCATTTCCACAAAAAAATGAACATCATGCAAGGACCGTTACGCTACAATAAGTTTTTGTTGAGAAATTGAGGATTTGCTCAAAAAGTTGAGTATTGCATCTGAGGAATGAACGAGTCACGTTTGCAAGATTCTGCTGTAGGTGAGCATTTGCTCAAGGTGCAAAAACTGAACATTATCTGGTTAAGATGCATTTGCAAACTTGAGCATTTCCACACAAAAAATTATCATTATGCAAGAGCCGTTACGTTAAAAGAAGTTTTTGTTGAGAAATTGAGGATTTGCTTAAAAAGTTGAGTATTAATTGCCTCTGAGGAATGAACGAGTCACGTTTGCAAGATTATGATGCAGGTGAGCGTTTGCTCAAGGTGCAAAAACTGAATATTATCTCTGAAAAGTGAAGGTTAAGATGCACTTACAAGGTTGAGCATTTGCTAAAAACACTGACCAATATGCAAGGTATGTTCCATTAAAAGAGGTTTTTTTGAAAAATAAAGTATTTGCTTCAAATGTTGAGCATTGTCTTAAACTTTGCTGACAATTAACCAGCATTCAATTCCCCTTTGAATTGCATGGCACACAATGTTCCGTTTGCAAATTGTGAAAAGAATTGTTGATGCACCTTGTACCGGGATATACACGGTGTCGCATAAATCCAAATAATATTTATATTCACAATAAATGTGATGGGTATGAAACATTTACAAAGTTGAAAATTTCTTGCAAAAAATAGCCATTATATATTCATTTATATGTACATTATCCACTTTATCCCTATTTCGTTTACAAATTTCAAAAAAGAAAGTATTTTTGATACACCCTGTATTGGGTTATACACGGTGTCGCATAATTGCTCTATAGGAATTTATAATATTAAATGAATTTCATCTGGATGTCACGATTAGCATTCTCGGTTAAGTTTAGATTTTTGATTTTTAATTAGTATGCTATACACACCACAACATATATAGAGATAACCAAGAGCACATAAAACCAAGATTTATGCATTTGACTATCTCCAAAATGTTTATAAATCAAGTTCACTTCGCCTTCAAAAAATATTTCATTGTAATTAATGTTATGCAGGTTGTTCTTATAATTTACTGTTATAATAAAATGTTATCATTGATTTCAAACTTTTATAAATGATGGTGTCTTGCATGCAAAATACATGCATTGGAAAAAAAAAACTAAAACTAATACAAATTGAAACCCCCATGACATCGTGACGTCAAATTCCTATAAAAACGCCGTCATCACTGTGTGATGAAGATGTGTCACGAGACTAGAAAATGACGTCACGAAAGGCAGAAATGACATTCTCATCAGGGCAATTCAAAAAGGACGTCATCAAGAGATTGTTAGCGGGGTCTGCTGGCATGTGGACAGGAGGGATTGAGGCGGGGGAAGGGGGGGAGCCATTATGGACTTCCACCTAATGATGGCATTTTTCAGTTATTGGTTTTTCTGCTTGAGTTTTAACGGTCAGTGAAAGGGGAAAATGAGCTAAATTTGCGTTAAATACTAATTTTATGCTGGAATTTCCCTTCGAGATTAATAACTTTCCGTTAATCAGAAAATCTGGAAAAATGTCGTGGAATTGACATCTAGACGGGTGCTTGGCCATTTATAGGATGGGCCTTTGTATGTTCCAATACATTTTTGGGACACCCTACTTTTCAAAAATATTAAAGGCGTTTATGAGGGTGGGGGTGGCGTAGCGAGGATATGTGGCTCCCAGGGCAAAACACTCAAATTGACGCCCTACCTTCATCCATCCTCCACTACTCAAATTTGGGCCCCCTATCCTCCACTACTCAAATTTGAGCCCCCCATCCTCCACTACCCAAAATTGCGACCACCATCCATCCTTCACCACTAAAATTTGCCCCCCATCCAACCTCCACTACCCAAATTTGGACCCCATCCTCTCCTCCCCAAATTTGCGCCCTCCCCATCATCCACTACCCAAATTTACCCCCCACCCTATCCATTCTCCACTACCCAAATTTGCGCCCACCATCCTTCAACACTCAAATTTGTTTCTCCCCCCCACAATCCATTCTTCAGTACCCAAATTTGGGCTACCAACCTTCCTCCACTACCCAAATTTGCAGCTTCCCTCCTCATCCTCCAATATCAAAATTTGCGCCCTTACCTTCCTCCCCCCCCCCCCCCTCATCTACCACTGGCATCTGGAAAACAACAATGTTTGTATTGCGCTACTTAAAATAAGTGTACTTATCAAGTTTCAACAATAATGAGTTTAATGTATACTCTAACAAATCAATTTTAATACTTTGAGCCACCTGCGCGGCTTCCCCCTCCCTCCCCCCTCCCCCTTGCTACACCACTGGCTAAAATGGACACCGTGTGGACAGGGGGTCAATTTTAAAAGAAATTTCGCGGACGTCTTTTTTGAATGGCCCTTAAAATAAGAATGACGTCATGTGTCTGCTACCTGTTACAACGCATTAGGGATATTGGTGTGATCCATGTCAACGTGACAATGTCAGGTGATTGGATTTCCGTTCGGCGCATGCGCAGCGGTTGCCATGGCGACGAAGATGCGCCCCATGAGCAAAAGTTGGCCACGTCGAAACAGTGACGGGACGTTCATCACTCTGGAAAAGCGCAGACAGAAGTGGGCGTGGCAATGATTGACGGATTTATGTCTACCTCCTATCAACCTGCCACCCATTCGCCATCGATTTTTGGTGCAACGTCGTCAAGAAGAAAAGCAGAAATGATGTGTGTTTTTGAATGACTCATTTAACTGCTGCTGCCTTGACTGCTCCTGCTTTTGTTCACCATATACACATTTACCCCCCCGCTCCCTCCTATTCCATCCACCCATTACTTTTCCTCCTTTAAATACCCCTCCTCCATGGTGCTACCACCCCTCCTGCTTTCATCTTCCAAAAGCGTCTCTTTTTCTCCGTTACCGATGCCAGAATCAAGAGTTTAGGACATTATGCAGATGATGAGATTGAAATAGTTTACGACGAACTTAGCAAAACGCCGCCTCAGACAAACACGAGCGCTGATTAGAAGTAACCCTCATCCATCCCTGCAAACCCATTATTAGTGCCAAGGTTCGTAAAACAACAGACGGCGGAGAGAAAGAGGAATATATGTGTTAGACATGCGAAAAACGCACTTTGCAGCCCCAAAAAACAGGTTGCGGTGCATGGACAGGACACTTTTAGAAACAGCGCCATCTAGGGGGGCATACCTGGATCACCTAGTTGTGGTTATTGTGGTGCCCCCTCCCCTCCTTCCACCATCTTTTCGACATTCACATAGAATCTGCTTTTTTAAACTATAGGTGTAATCACGGAATGGATTTCATCCTAAACCGAAAACCGATCTGGATAAAATTCATGGAAATGTGCGCATGCGCAGCGAGTAGCCAATAATCACAAGCACACCGATTTGGATAGAACTTGTATAGCTGAATACCGATTTGGAATATAGCTGAAAACAGATTTAGATAAGCTGAAAACAGATTTGAATAGAACTTACATAGCTCAAAACAGATTTAGATAGAACTTACATAGCTGAAAACAGATTTAGATTGAACTTACATAGCTGAAAACAGATTTAGATTGAACTTACATAGCTGAAAACAAATTTAGATAGAAATTGCATACTTAGCTGAAAACAGATTTAGATAGAACTTCAATAGCGGAAAACATATTTAGATTGAAGTTGCATAGCTGAAAACAGATTTAGATAGAACTTACATAGCTGAGAACAGATTTAGATAGAACTTACATAGCTGAAAACAGATTTAGATAGAACTTACATAGCTGAAACACGATTTAGATAGAACTTGCATAGCTGAAAACAGATTTAGATTGAACTTGCATAGCTGAAAACAGATTTAGATAGAACGTACACAGTTGAAAACAGTTTTGAATAGAACTTATATAGCTGAAAACAGATTTAGATCGAAATTGCATAGCTGAAAACAGATTTAGATAGAACTTACATAGCTGAAAACCGATTTAGATAGAACTTAAATAGCTGAAAACATATTTGGATAGAACTTAAATAGCTGAAAACATATTTGGATAGAACTTAAATAGCTGAAAACATATTTGGATAGAACTTACATAGCTGAAAACAGATTTTGATAGAGCTTACATAGCTGAAAAAAGATTTCGAGAGAACTTACATAACTGAAAACAGATTTAGATAGAACTTACATAGCTGAAAACCGATTTAGATAGAACTTGCATAGCTGAAAACAGATTTAGATAGAACTGGCGAAACGAACACATTTAGACAAATTCTATCCAAAACCATTTTCATCCTAGGATAAAATCCAATCCTTGACTACAGCTAATCTATGCTTCAATCGAAAACTTTTTGGATATTTTGTTAATATATCTTGTCCAAGTGAAAATTATTAAACAGTTCCGTCATTTGGGACCACATCAAGAGGCTTACTAACACACTTATTCAATTCACAGCGTAAAGATTTTTGTTAGAATTATTAAAAAAAAAAACATCTTTTCAAAAACAAAAATATATAATTTATAATTGGAAATATTACAACTCATCGATGAATCTTTGTTCATAGAAAACGTAAAACTTCATCTTTGCGGAACCTATAAAGAAGGCTACACTAATAACTGTACTAAACAATTGAGCATTTCAAATCTGACAGTTTTAGTGAACGTGACAGGTGATGTGTAATTTGGCACTCTTATCGTAAAGTCTAATTACACTTGCATTTACTCTGTGCATCAAGGTTTTGATTATTTTTTCCTCCTCGGGTGTTTATGCCTTTGAAGAGTTAACAAATTTCAAAGTTTCTTAAAATAAAAGAGCGTGTAAAACCTAATTTTCATCGTGAAGAAACTGAGCCAATTTATAATGAAAGTCAAGCTAGCCTTGGAAATTTTTCACAAAAATGCCATAAATATGAATGTCAAGCAGAATTTTCTTCGTACAAAAAAATACCCCAACAATTTATTGGTTTAATAGCGAACACGTATACAGCATGCATGTGTTGCCAACGTGTCCTAATTTCAAATTAGAAATTTATGTCATATAGCGTATTATTTACATGAACGTCACGACGAGGTCAGCTTATCTTCAGATTTAAATATCAAATTAGCTACTAATTTGGTTCTTCGACCTAGGAACAGGTTCAATTCGAGAGGACGTCAAGTTTTCCACAAATTGTATTTCATTGTTATTCATTTTTACCCTATCATTAACTAAAGTGTGATATCATATAATTCATGATTCCATGCAATCTAAATAGACAAAAATCATTGCTTATTTGCAAGCATTTCCGTTAGCAAAATCGAATGATTCAATGGATGTGGTCATGAAATGGATTTCATCCCAACTTGTATTAGCTAACAAACAAGAAAACAGGACAAGTAACAAGGCGTAACGAGCTGAGTCCTGTGCAGCCACAAGTGCGATTCGAACCTGGTTAGAATTTATGCGCATGCGCCGTTTTTTAGCTAGGATGAAATCCATCCCGTGACCACAGCTAGTGTATTTACCACACATGCACATTCAAATTACTCAAATTTTTAATTCTGAATAATCTCTAGTTGAATAAATAAGCAATACAAAAAAATATTGCAATCAAATACGGATGGAACGAATCTACACTGAGTCATAAAAAAGTAGAACCCAATAATAAAAAAAAATCATAACTTCGTGAAAAATGCTTCGATTTAAATGAAATTTGGCACTTAAATAGAACAATAGTGTAGGAACAAAAAACTTCTTCCAAACATGCGACAAATCTCTGAATTTTTCATTTTTGAACAACACCGCTCACCGTGCTCGAGAAATTAACAGTTGAACTGCAGCAACAGGAAACGCCACAGTTCATCAAACCCAACCACTGGCCACTAAACAGTTCGGTCTTGAATCCAGTGGACTACAAAATTTGGAGAGTTCTCCAGGAAAAGGTTCACAAATCGAAGATTAATAATATCGAAGACTCGAAACTACGAATTAAGAATACTTGGATTGAACTCGACCATTCGTCAATCAAAGAATAGCGCGTTCGAATCCGGGCTTGTGTAAAGGCCACCGGAGGACATTTTAGAATTCATTTTTGTTCATACACTATTGTTCTATGTAAGTGCCAAATTTCATTAAAATCGATGCATTTTTCACGAAGTTGTGATTTGTTTATTGGGTTCTACTTTTTTATGACTCACAGTGTAGAATGCTACCGCGCAGTGCATTGTTACACGTGTAAACCTCTTAATGCGTCCATGTTTAAAAAAAAGAACATGACAAAGATTCTGGAATGTTACTGAGAAGACGGATATGGCAAGGTATGAAGAGTCATCATCCTATCGCATAATTAAAACAACATTTGCCAATTTCGAGTTTTTTTTATGTCTTTAGGGGGGTGGTGATCAGGATGCAGTCGTTGCCATGCAGTCAGTCCTATTTTGAATGTTGCTTTTGCCAATGTGATGGATGGATGGCCACAGCAGCCGACGACCATTTCCAGCACCGGAAAATGTCCTATAAATCACTACAAAGTGAGAAACACACTTTCTCTTTTTGTGAGGGTTGTCTTCGCCTACCCAACTCGGTCCCTGCCATCCATCCATCCGTCCATCCATCTATCCATCCAGGGTGTCCCGTCCCGTCCTCAGGGGGGGACAACAACAGCGTCGGAAGAATGATGGCCGACTAAAACAACCATTTGTATGCATGAGAGAGTTCTGCCAGAGATCTGCAGACAACCGGGGTGGTTGAGCAACAATGACATAGAAGGACAAACATGACAAAGCAGTCAGTCATTCACTCAAAAGTCAATTCAGGGACACGCAAGCGTCTTAGTAGAATTTTCGGCGATAAACAACAACAGCGGCGATAAGAATTGTGAATAAGGGGGAGGAGGGGGGGGGGCTGCATGCTCCAATCGGCAGCCTCGCCTTAATAGGCCACATGCTTTGTCTTTGCCGATTTAATTAATGCCGAAAAGTGCGACGACACCAATCTCGTTTGTACAGAAGCTCTAAATCATGTCTGCAAGCGTGGAACCGTTACCAGTGTTCTGTAATTCAAAGTCCCGATTGGTCGGTAGGGTTGGTTTATTTAATGTGACGTCAGAACAGAAAAACAGGGTTTTTAGATACAGGGATATATAGTATTTGTCGCAGTATGACATCAATAATGGAAAGAGTGAAAAAAATAACACCAAAAAGACCACCTGAAACTGAAACTTAAGTTCCAGCCGGGTCTCCACCAAGAGTGTCATGAGCAATGAGGATGAAATCCAAAAAACAAATATCGAAAACCATGATGTCACAACAATGATAATGAAGTCGAAGTGTCTCCACCAAAATACTCAAAAAAGCAGTCGTTTTAATGGTGCTCCTACCAAAGTAGGTTTGCTACCATCTACACAATTTTTTAGACTCACGCATTGCAGACGCTCTACATATCTACATTTCTAAAAAACATATCTATAATAAATATATCTACATTTAGATAGAGATATTTAATAACTTTTACGTTATTTTTGCAATCCGCGGTATTTTTGAACTTCAGTTCGTCTGCAAACTGGCAGATCAGGTCTCAATTGAGCCGACGGCTGACGGCTGAGCCGTCGGCCGACTCATTTTTTTCCTTTGATTAATGCCCCAAACACACTTGCCGCACTTTCGTGCGTTGCAGGCGAAAACGCCATCTGGCGAACCATGCACGCAATTCAGTGTCGATGCACACTTGCCGAACACAGAAAGAATGTGCGTGCCTATAAACAATATAAAATACGCA
>JAQGAE010002468.1:0-17735 GCA_034696685.1 Julus scandinavius | reverse complement strand
TTTTTATTGTCGGTATGGATGTTGTATATCTCTTTAAGAAAGATGACCAATGTTTTATAAGAGAAAACCTCTACTTAAAAAAAATGGTGTGCAGTGACAATTATGGCTTCTTACTGAATGTGCCACGAGAATTTTAACGCAAATTTATGTGCCACGAGTTGAGAATAATTGAAAAAACTATACTAACTAATTCAAATAAGTTTAAAGGATACTGAAATTATAACGTACAATTGTACAAAAAAAAAAACGGGGAGGGTAAGCTCAAGACTTAGGACAGTGTTTTTCAACGTGGGAGTTTGGACAAAGAAATAAAGCTTCAATTAATTTTAGATAAAATCACTCACTTGACTGCCTTTTACAATTTTTCTCGTTTTTCCGTGTTCCAAATGAGTTGAAAAAATTTTGAAAACCGCTGACATTCCATATCTTAGCCTAAATCAAACCACTTCTCTACTGCCTGGCCCAGTCCTGTTATCCAGTCCAAAGTGGTGCAACATAGGGAAACAATTTTCAAATTTTTTTCTGATGTATACCATCTCATTTTACTTACCTTTCTCATTAATAGCAGGTGTGAGTTGAACAGTGATAACCATGAGCAAGATGCTCATGAGCAGCAAAGATGCAGCAACCAAAATAATAACAAAGACAATCTTTCGTCGTCTTTTTTCGCGAATGGCCGCCGCCTCGGCCTCAGGATCAGGTTCGTGGTGGTCGGCTTCGGGACCCCGACGGTTCCGATGGGGCTGTTGGGTCTGGGAGTTGGCGCTGCGAATGAGGCGACGCTCGCTATCATGCCGCGAAGGGTTCGTCGACATCGTCGATGCCCTGGAACTGTGCCTTCCCAAGTCCCGTTCGTCCTGTATCCCATTGTTGTCCAACTTCAAATGTTTGCGGGGTTCAGCGTCCGTGAAACCGCTAGCCTTCGTACCGGCATCAAATTTGTTGGTCGCGATGTCGTCGAACAGACGCGCTTGGTCGTAGGGCTCTCGAGGGCTTGAAGAGCGGCTACTGGCCCTGGCACCGACTCCTAGCATACGAACGTTTTCCAAACTACCGCCGCCGCCGTAGGACAAGTTGTCCCGAAAAGATGGGGACCTTCTCGAGTCCGAATCCACCGTATAAATGCCCCACATTGTCGTTTGTTTGAGATGGAAGCCTTAGAATGGAAGCTCTATTGAAACAACAAAAATGCTGGAGACCTTAGGATCCGCTTCGTCTTGTAGGGTCGTGTAGTGAAGTGTGTAGTTGATGGAAGACAGTATTCCCCTCCTTTAAGAGAGTAAGAGCTAAATATGCTTGGTCAGCGACCACTTCTTCGTGCAGTGTCGTGCAGTGAGACAGAATCACTACGAAGATGGAAGACCGTGTACCTTTCCTCTTGGGAATCAACCGAAAAAAAAGGGAGCAAAATTCAGTGCAAAAAAAAAAAATCGGTGGCTTAAACGAACCGTTTTGTCGTATACTGCTTCTTGTTGTGTAGTGTGACAGAAGCAGGGTGATGGAAAACTTATGTTCCCTTCCTCCAGAGAATCAAACGAGAGAAAGCGCTTGAAAATGCTCGGTCAGCGTAAAATTCGACAGTTTTGTAGTGCAGGGCAGGGTAGTGCTTTCCTGTTGTGTAGTGTGACAGAAGCACCACGAGATTGGAAGACGGTAATTGAAGTGCGGAGTACTTACAGCACGAACTCGACACGTATTTCGTCCAAATTTAAAGTCGTTGCAGCGTTAGTCAGCTTTGCAGAAACAAAAGGAAGGATAATGAAACACTAATTACTATTTATCGTCGCTCCACGAGGAATTCCTTTTAATAATGCACTGATGATGTTGACTTGCAGTGCCCAGGTACCGATGGCTGTTGTCAAGTGCAGGGGTGAGCAGTGTGTGGCAACAAGTCCCTCAACGCAGCTGTTACTTCTTCGAGGATCCAGTTCGATGCAAAGTAACTATTCAAGATTGTTCCTCGAAGGGAGATATGGGGGTGCAGCAGATCCGTTAACTAAAATATGTAAACAACGGACGGATGTTCCACGAACGATGGGATGTTCCATACGCGCATTTTCCTTGTTTTTTATACAACTGCCTAGGGCACAATGGAGCGCTTCCGTGTATATGTGCAGCAAACGCAAGAGCAACACAGGGAATAACTGCAATCCAGACACTATATCCTATAGTGAAGAGCACTACTAATGGTGGCTGCGAACAGGATAGCCAAGCCAATGCAAAATGGTGTATCTGTTTGCATCGAGGCTAAGCCATTCTGTTGTGCGAGGGGAGAAGCAGGCAAATCACCCAACAGGGTGCTTCGAACGAATGATGGCTGGCTACCTGCTTTGGAAAAACGATGGATTTCTACGGTGTTTTCGAGAAATTCTACAATCGTCAACATGTGTTGATTTATCGTGACCACGAGCTAAAAGCTTTAGCTGGAACATCAATGTGGTTTACCTAAATATACCTCGACGTGTTTGTACACGGACTCGAAAAAATATACTGTTGCACAGCCAAGTGAAGATGCTTATGCATCATTGGTTTGACTATTTTTAGCACTTTCATCATATAATAAGTGAGTCAGTTGCTCTGGATACACATTTTAAAAAAATGTATATATAGTTATATCTTTCGAAGAGGGTTTAAACCTGGTATCTGAAATTTTTCCATGGAAACTTCCGTATGAATTGGATATTTATTTTGCTTCACCAATTAATGTAAAATTTGTAACATGTTTTGTGTATTCCACGTCTCTATAATAAAATTAACGTTCCTCACATATTGCAATATTACCAAATTATGCTTATTTACTGTGTACACATAATTAACTAATTGCGTGATAAACTACGAGCCTATTATGTGAAAATACTTATTTGTTATTATACTGTACATGCACTAGTTTTCGGAAAATTTTCATAAATTTCAATACAGCACACTATTCATTTCAAGCATACAAAGACATTTTAGAACTTTCATAGAATATTATAAGCGAGTTAGTTTCTCTGAATACACATTTTAAATAATGCAATTCCTAAAGGAATTGAAAATTTAAATTTCTTCAATAATTAATGGTAAAATTCGTAGCATGTTTTGTATGTTTCACGGCTACAATTAATGCCATCCTCACGTTAATGTATGTACAAATATATATATACTGCAATATATCATAATAATAATATGCTCTTATACTGTATACACATAATAAACAATTTTCGTGATACAATACGAGCTTATTATACCAAAATACTTATTTGTTGTTATACTGAACATTCACGAGTTTTCAGAAAATGCATGTTCATAAATTTCTATACAGTAAACCATACGTTTCATGTCTACAAAACTTGCCTATTATATTAGCATGATATAATTATATACAGCAGGTTATGAGTTTTGACGTTATTTTATTATGTCGAAGTGTAGCTTGAAAAATAAATAAAACATATATTGAAGTAAAATATAAAACATGAAATGAGTTTTGGTGTAATTTTATTTTATCGATGTTGTTTGAAATGTAAATAATTCATCCAATGCATGTGGCTTTGTTTATTCAATTTGACTGAATGACGCCCACAGCTAGTCGTGGTTATAAGGACGACAGTTTAGGGATAAACCATGAGATTTACCCAATAAAATATTCGTAAAAATAATTACCTAAAAGTTACATTAACCTAAGTGGCGATAGGTGAAGCACTTATAAGCAGCATGGTTTCACAGGCACTATTGAGTATTTTAAAATATTTCCATTCCAGGAAGCCACATTGCAAAATGGACGCTGTACAACTTCACACCATTATTGAAAATCGATGAAAAAAATTAAGAAACGACCGCCCACGTGAACAGAAGTCCAATAGAAAGGTAGTGGACAACAATTGTATTTTCCAGACTGAGCATCCGACGTTTGGTCTAGGCTTATTCGATGTTAAAATGGGAATTCAGATTTCATCTCAGGAATGCAGCAGCTGTAGTTGACTGACAACAAGGGTTTTGGTCTACTTGTTAACCGCGCAATAGAGTATATACAGAGGGAATAAATTGGAAAAAAAATCAATAAACCCAGCCATGTATGGAAATCAGAAGAATTGTTTCATGTATACACGTGGCAAGGAAAACGAAGAATTCAGCATCCAATTAGAAATGTTATTACTATGTTCGCATATATTAAATAAGAAAGAACATACGCATGGCAATGTAAAATAATCGTAATGAAATAGACATAAACGCATTTTCGAAATTAAAAATCGATAAATGTGATGTTTGTAGACATTATATGACGCAATCCAAAGTTCAGATTAAATTTCATTAATGTCAAATAGCAGGGTAAATATGAGTTTTTTGTCTGACAGAGAGAGCATCACGTGCTTTTCATCAATATTTGAGCTCTATGTTACCTAAATTGGACCAATTTCAGTATTAACACTAATTTACTGTATCACTTGGGGACACTAAGAGATGACTTTAAATACAATAAATGCTAATGAAATATTACTACATGTTTCTCACAGCGGCAATTTAAGTTAACCAAAAATTTAAATTTGTTATTTTGTTTAAAATCCAATTCGTTATATTCCAGAAACTGACTGACATAACAGGAAAACATTGCATGTTTGCCTATAAATATCGCAATTAAAACTGGCTTTAACCTACTATGGTATTTATGTAAAATTAGCAAGGTAAATTGTAATTAATTACTTAATATGTCGCTTGCATAATTTGTTTTGAGTTCTTTCATCAGCATATAGTTGTGCTCATTATCGCATAAATTTACCTGCATAGAAACAACTGCATTCAAAGAGTCACAAATGTGCAACATTAAAAGCATTGTCAGGCAAACTACATTTCCTTGTTAAAAATTGCTTTAATTATAATTTCTATTAAGTCAAAATTTAATAGACTTGGCAGGTAGATATAAACCTGCAACTACAAAGCTAGTAAAGAGTTTGGCTGCTTACAAAGCCCATTCAAGCATTTACACAAACAAAAAAGAATTTTTCAATAACCCTCCTTTGTGTGCTATTCCTTTGGAATAAACATACGACAAAACATTGTCAAAAATTCAAGATAACAATGAATTTTAGTTGTTCTATTTAATAGACAAAACGTTGAATTTGTAAATGACATTAGATTGTAAAATTGTGTTCTGAACTTATGTCCTTTCAAAGTTGTTATTCGTTTTAGCAAAATAATCATGTTTATTACTACCAAAAAATGTATCATCAATTGCAATATTGCACATACATATGTGTATTTTATTAAAATAAAATATGTTTTCCAATATACATAGGTGATTCTGTGAAAACAACTTGCAAAAATGTCAATTAAAAATGTCAATTAAAAAAAACAAATCTCTTCGTGAAACTGTTTCAAGAAATGTTTTGCATGATTTTTTTTACTTTGGTACATTTAAGTAAAGTTATTTCCATAGAATACGCCTCATCGCGTCCAAGAAGATTTTTTTACAAAATTTCCGAGAATCGGCAATGCATTTGTAATGGTAAGAAAAGATATAAATAAATCAGTAGAACGTTAAAGCTTAGACTTTGAGAACATTATATTTTGAAATTTACTGCGCCATTGCCAAAGTTAATCTCCCATGCCTTGCAGCGTGCAAATATATAAACGGAATTGAAAAAGTGCAAAACTTTGTTCTGAGGTCACGAGCTGCGGGCTTTTTTGGGATAAAATTATACTAAATCCATGAAGTCCATCAACTCAGGAGACATTCACGCAAACATATCGATATTTTGCTCAGTTTCATGAAAACGACATTGATGCTGTTTTATATTACATCACGTCGAAAATGTATCTTCGTTTCAAATTCGTTTTGAAGACAGTTATTTGCACGTACAAGTTTTTCTACTCTATATTTTAGCATAAAATAAAAAAATGGCAAAAAAAACAGATAATGCGGTTGGAATTCTACAGACTTAATCTACCGTATTTGAATATGCTTAAGTGTGTAGACAGTTCTCTGCAAACATGAATTGATACTTAAAAGCTCGAGGAAAACGATTCAAATCCACGAAAAAGCAACAAACGACACAAATATAGTTTGGTAAAGAATATATATATATATATATTGCGCTTTGCTTCATGAGTAATAAAAACCCACATATATCCTATAAATAAGATATTATATAAAGGATGAAAAAAAAGCACTTAGTCTTAATTACCAGCAGCACCATAGGGAGTATCTTATTAGTAACATTACGATTTTTTTGAGTCCATAATGCATATTTGAATTCTTGAGTTTCGTAAATATTTAATATGGAAATGTTGCAATATGCAGTATCATACACACTTTAAAGATAAGAAAATAAGAAATTCACAATTTTCATCTTTTGAAATAAAATATTGCAGAACTGGTGCTTCGATTTTTTGCAGTTTACGAATTTATTTTTGTTAAATAAGCATGGACGAAGTTTTCCAGGTTTATTTATTTTTTAATGAAAAACCGTGAAAATTTAACATTTTATAAGAGTTCTTGAAGAAGTATTCATTTCACATGGGGGGAAAAAGCGAAGCTTAGGAATTTGCAGGCAAGTGAATCCTTTAAATCAAAATTACAGAGAGACGGATTTTCAGCATAGCGCATATTGACGTTAACTTCCCATTAACAAGGCTTATATTTTGTCAGCAATTCCTAAGAGATCCATTTGGTTCCTTTAGAAAAAGTTAATATCGTCACTGGTTTATTTTGGGAGTTTAAGGATGACGGATTCAAATCCAAACCAAATCCCAAGACCAACATTACAAACGTGCATAAGCCTAGTTTTATATTTTTACCTGCTCGAGTACATCAAAGTGCTATGTGGGGTAATGTAGCTGTTGACAATAGGTTATCTTTAGACAAGGTCTACTTCAATGTGTGCTACATGCAAGTGGTCTGCACAAAATGTAAACTCGTGCAACCAACATTTCTAATTATCCTAAACGCCACACGGTATATAGAGATTATCAATCTAGGACAAATTATTCAACCAAAATAATATTCATCTAATTTGGGCCACCGGTCCTTGACATCATTTTGACTGCGAAAGCCATATATTACCTTAACGAATAAATATCATGATGATCAACAATCAGTGAAAATGGATTATTATTGAATAAACATAGCTCCATTGGTTTTCTATAATATCATAATAGGCCTTCAGCATTCATTGAAGACAACATAAAAATGACACGGCAAATTATGATATAATGAGCATGCTAATCTAATTAGATTAAACGCGATGTTATTGCCAAAATGATTTATGGGCTGAATAACGCCTTAATTAGGGGCAATCACCGCTAACTTCCACGTCATACAGGGAAGCGATGGATTTGTAAATACACCTACACCTCGCTATACGGCCGCTCTTTATACGGCCTTTCGCTATAACTGCCGTTTTTTAATTATGTCACTGTTTCGATTTACGGTCCACAATGTTTCGATATACGGCCAAAAAACAAGCTGTAATTAAAGAAAGTGGCCAAAAAATGCGATAAATTACCACAATTTGCACAAACAAAGTCAGATTTGGCTAACAATAAAACAACTTACGGCTTTCACTTCGTTTAACAAGGGAAAAAATGAAAATCACAATGCAGATAGAATTGATTCGTTATACGGCTTTTCGTTATACGGCCAACGTTTCGTGAACGTATCTAGGCTGTAAAGCGAGGTATGGGTATACTGCTTTTCTAATTATTGCCACATGACGTTGCATTAATTAATATCGACTGCGGCCCAAAACAGTCCTTTTTGGACCTTAAACCCCTTTTTCTACCTAGAAAATACCCTTCATATAAGTTAATGTTTCCCCATATATATTTACTTTATAAGTGAATCACTACCGGTAAATTCAATAATTTCAACATAGCAATTGACAAGAAATTGATAAGAATTGATAGGATTGATCAGGAATTTTTCAGCTTTGATGAGAAAAATATTTAAAGTAAATTTTAGGAGTAAAAATTATAGCCAACGTTAAAATTTCGTTAATTGTCAAACGTAAATCCAACTTAAAAAGGAAAGTCCAACGAAATTAACAAATTTAGAAAAAGCAATATTTGCACATTTTACTTATTTCAATTATTAATAACGCAGAAAAAACGCACAAACAAGAATTAATTTTATAAAAGGCAAGGCTCATGTATACACACTCGTTATGCCGGCATAAAGACAGAATCTAGATGTTTTAATATTTGGCCCATATTGGCCATATTTTGATAGGATGCAATTTAAAATCTTTTGTAAACATGGTAGTAATTTTAATAGAGATGATTGATTATATACAGACATTTGAACAAAAAATTACTAATCCTCATGCTATATTCATGATAAAATATAGTGGAACGTACTATAAGTGATGACAAGAATCGATAAAAGTTTAGTGCAGATTAATTACAAAGTAAATATCAGCATTAAGTAGTCATCTCCAGAAGAAATGATCTACTAAATACCATTAAGGGAACCTAGCTTCTTGGAAGGCGAGTGAGTATAAAAGTGTTGCAAATGGCAATCGTGACAGTTACAGTCACACTTATCATTGTTAACAAAACTAGAGGGCACACTGCATAGAGCAACGGCATCAAAAGTAAGGCAATGCCATCTAGCCACTAAACATGGAAAGTGATTTAAGCTTTCATAAAATGTTTTTCCTAGGAACTACTCAGGTTAAGTATGGCTCATGCATCAGAGAACAAACACTATACGTGTCTTTAACTCGTCATAAACTTTACTTATTTTAAAGAGGTCGACATTTGCAAAGCAGTTAACAATTAAAAAGCTAAAAATAATGACGCCCAGAGGGCTCACAATTTTAGTGCACACTCTTTAGCTTTAAAAACAGCTTGCATTTTCTTGACATGTTTTTCTTTCTTTTATGATCAATGACAAATGAATAGAAAATGAGCATATTTAAATCATCAATTTTTTTTCTTAAGAGCACCATATATCTCGCGTGGAATATTACGGAAATAACAAACCAGATAAAACTATATTTACTCTCATGTAATAAAATGCATAAAAAAACGCACAGCTTGTTTTTCTAGGCCTGTTTATCAAGTAGAAAACACAAGAAACCACAGGAGAATGACTGCCTGGCCTGAACTCTGAAACCTCAAAGCATGACTTTCAGAATTTATAAACTTAAGTGCTAGCAACGTCACTCCAAAACCAGATACTTTACAGAATCCCATATATGGTTCTACCTTTAATCAATAAATGTTGTTTGCTGAACCAGTGGATAGATGGCGTGACTTGTCTATTACATTTGCTAAGCTAAAGTTAAAGATGATAGTTCATAAACCATCAACATATCTAAATCATAACCAAAAAATCATTTCTTAAAAATACATAATAATTGAATTTAATTTGCTGTTAAACAGGCCTTCATAGATTTGCACATTATTACAATAACCCTTTGAGAAAGTAGTTTATCGAATATGTCTTATTTTGATTTAATCTCAGTATATTAATGTTCAGTGATTTAATGTTCTGTATATTCTATATTTGTAATAATTCGATTTGTGGCAAAAATTGTATGCAAGATGTTATGACAAAATATTTCTAAAATAGCTTCTTCCCCCAGAAACTAAAAAATAAAAGCTACAGTATTTAAGAGTTACTAAATTTCTATTATCTGAAGTGTGAATAAACTGTTATAATTGTATATTGATCTGTGTCCTAAAAATACAAACAATATTACGCGTTCATATGAATTGACCAAACTGAAGTTGAAATTCGCATGGCAACTTTAACATGTACCGAATAACCTGATAGGCTAATTACCATATATAAATTATCCTATAATGGAAATACAACGAGTACCACTAAAGATAAGATGGCATTCGTTATACTAAACAAACGTTAATTTTCAAATAACGCCTATGTGTCAGCTATAAAGATAAAACATAATTGCAATTCCAATTTGAAGATAAAATAAGTTATCACAGGCAAAAGAGTGGATGCATTCTTCAAAGGAAACCCGATAAAATGAAAACATGTAAATATATATATAAATTAAAGCCGTTATCAGAAATTATCAATGAACTCGACTTTATCCTTTAACTGAATTCAAAAACTAAGCCTCGTTCTTTTGAAACAAGTATTCAAGCTTTATGCACAAACCTAACATAAAAGTTAAAGCAACCTTTACATTTATAGATGTGAACTTGTATTCCGGAGAAACACAAAAAAAGCCAAAAGGAAATTAAATATCTTATCAATTGATGAAAAGCGTAAAATGTCAAAGTCAATAAACTTTATTTTGGTATATAGTTTGAATTCATGGCTGTTTCCTATCAGCTCTAGCTGTTTTCAGACTAAATTGAATACTTTTTGCAGAAAACATATTTCCCGATTTGAGTTTCCATATTAGCTGACATCCCAATCGATTGTTGCCCCTTCAGTTCCATCGGAATCGATATTTACTAACATAGAGCTTAAGATAACTTGACAGATGTTGCAATACAAAAGAAGGACAAATGACGTGGAGCTAAAACTAAATGTCGTTCAGTTCCAACCAAAGGTGAAATGAAACGATATACTACAGTAGGACCTTTAACAGTAAACGAAAAGCTATGGCAACGCAGAAGTCTACTTTAGTCAAACAAAAACAACAAAAAAAGATTTGGAAAGGGCACAGGTAATTCAGTTAACGAATCTATGGATATGCCATGGTCATTTAATACTCATTCATTTATTAGGCTGCAGAATCAAA
This sequence comes from Julus scandinavius, assembly GCA_034696685.1. NCBI lineage: Eukaryota > Metazoa > Arthropoda > Diplopoda > Julida > Julidae > Julus > Julus scandinavius. Next base: position 7,044 of record JAQGAE010002468.1, on the reverse strand, counting down.
ATTTTACCAAAATATCAAATATTGCTCTCAAATCAATACTATGATGAAACCTTGTTATCTGACCGTGAAATATAACTCCCTTACATGTAACAGCTTGGCTTTTTTGATTGTTACTTGAGAATTTATTTGGAAATTTATATTTGTGTACAATAAGAGGCCATGCGACTTAAGTTACAAATATAACAATACATGACAGTTGGTAATAACATTTTTTTCAGCCTACATATAAATAATTTATATTCTTGTTTTAGATAAGGACATATAATAATAATAGCTAATTAAAATTTGTGATTTTAAACGTGTTTTACGATAATTTTATAATAATCAACAAGTCGATTTAAAATTTGATATTTAAATAGTCATTAGATAAGTCTGAAATTACTTACAAATTAGCAATAGAAACATGTTTGGATTAAGTAAACCAGAACACCGACGAATACAATCTTACAAATACTCCATCTTGCTTTATAACAAGAATTTCAGAAAAATGACTATAATCGTGTTTCTAATGATTCAATTATACAGGAATGCTAAAAATTCATCGAATGTTAAACGCTCCTTTGCATTTTTATAAAATATGTTATTATCTTACAAGAAATTTAGCATGCTTATCCGATAACAATATACATTGTTAGAAGTATATTTTACTACCAAGCTTACAGAAATTTACGATGTGTACATGTTATTTATTTCAACCTCAAGCTGTGTTTAAGATAATATTAGCTACTAGCAAAAAAATGTTGCCTTAAATTATGAGCAACCTATTCCAAAAGTTGGTTGCTTAGTTACTGAACCATACTTTAGGCATAATTTTGCCATCATTTCGAAACTATATCAAGTCTTGTTCAACTAATCAACTAACTTATTATATGTAAATTTAATGAAATGCAGAAAATAAAACAAAACTCTGTGTACCCATACATTTCTTTGTTGTTGTTGTTGTTGTTGTTAAATACCTTTAAAATGGCATTCAATACCTAAAGCTACATTTTACTGAACCATGATAGTGATTTCTCAGATACGGTTGGAATGCAATTGTGTTTCATTTCATTCCCAAATGCCTTTCATTTTGAATAGCATTCCATAGATAACAGCTACCAAATTCCAGATTATTTCCGCATGCGTTTTTACATCAATTTGTCATGAGTGCCACAAGCCTGTGCTTATACAAAAAACTGTTAGATCCAAAGTAAGATGCATTCAAACATCTTATTGGGAATGTGTAACAATGCTATGCCACGAGATAACCTACTAGCTGGTAATGACGTGGGTTTGAAATGAATTGAAAGTTGCATTTTTGACTTATGGCGATTTTCAACATTCATACCGGCATAAAAAGGAATTTACGATGTTGAAACTATTCTTACAAATCCATTTATCTATTTTATAAAACTTGTGTTACCTTTTGTAGAATGAAACGTTAACCACGGAACATTGGGTTCATAAAATAGCACAATTTTGACATTTTTGGTCAAACAAATCAACTTGACAAGTATCCAAAATGGACGCGACATTTTTAGGTGCTTGCCCAGCTTATTTATTGGCCTAAGAATTGGTGAATAATAGTAATTTGAACTCAATGTTCCGTACGTGGCGGAAAATTTATCCTACATAATGTTTTATAGATAAGATCATTTTTTAAGAACTGCAAGACCTGATATAAATTCTCTTGAGTGAAGCGATATGAATACTTTGGTCGATATGTGTCCAAAGTCATTCTTATACATTTTCAATTTGGTAGTCTTCATCATAATAGATTAAAATTGGAAAATACATTCTTCATGTTTCGTTAGAATATCGATTAGGATGTAATCAAAAAATAATATTTACCCTTGTATGATTTTTGCAATCATCTACTGTAGATGGCATACATACATGGAAATGCTTATCCGTGGCCATCAACGCCCATGGCATGATCTATGGGCGTGTCCCCACATGGATTAACCTGTTTAATCGTGCATTTGACGGTCATTGCCAGGTGTGGGTCATCATTATTTTTCCGAATGGAATTAATTTTATGTAAAATTGCAGATCGCGTGTACCATTTCGCCCTAGTGCTATGATGGATCGACCCAAATTCATCAATCTTTATTCCGATAAATGTGCGTGTTTTATCGGAAAATCTCGTACTGTTCGCGTGATGTAAGGAGATGGTGTTAAATATCGAGAGTCAAACTTGTGATCGTTAAACGCAATCACAGAAACCAGCATTAATATTTATAGGGATGAAAACCGATGAATTTTATCTGATTCGCGATGTTTATGTCAACGAATCAATATGAAACACTCGAAATAGTCTTGTTCGACAAACACGAGCAAGATTTTGTCACACTTATTTTAAACATTAAAAGGGATGTCCTTTCCAACCAAAATTAGATACACAACACAGTATTTCAAGAAATGTGATTTCACTAGCATCGATCTGTACGCCTCACTCCGTAAACATGAATGTATTTAGTATTGATAATTTAACCCAAGTTAGAAATAAGAACAAACGTGTTCACCAATGTGAAAATGAGCTTTCCCCATTAGCACACGTTTTTTAAATAATTAATGAAATAAAATTCCATGCACGTCAAAGTTAAATTTGTAGATATATTTTCCTTGTAGTAGTACAAGACTTATCGTCAACCCACCAGGAATTTCAGTCAATAAATATCGAAAATAGAATTTAGCTTTCTATACTTAAATTTTAAAGGAGATAGCTTAAGCAGAAAAAAATGGAAAAGGTTATTAGTTTTACACAACAAAGTATCGATAACAGAACGAAAAATAGCATTTATAAAGATATTTTTTGTTACAAAATATCTTTAGAATCAAAATATCATTAGATACAAATTATATTTAGTTACAAATTAATTTTAGATACAAAATCTCTTTATATACAATATATATCCTTAAATACAAAATATATTTATATACAAATTATCCTCAGATACAAAATATATCTTAAGATTAAAAATATATTTAGATACAAAATCTCAAAATGAGGTGATTATATGATATATGTTTTCAAAATGTTAAAACGTGGAAAACATTGAAAACAAGCGCTGGGTTTCGAACCCGGAGAAGTCTCCCGATTTCCAAGCGGTTAACATAATCACTAAGCCACTCAGTTCAGTAGAAAGGTATTGAAATTAAATTTATTTGATGAGTATATATAGAATCAAGTTGACTTCCTTCATATGCTTCGTTATATGGGGAAAGGGTTATGTTTGATCGAAAGTTCAGGTTACCTAAAGTGCTCATCCTATTATATCTATATTATTTCAATTGAGATTTAAATTATAAATACATGTATGATACATTTGTGGATAACTGAGGTGTTATCTCCTTCAATGTGTTTGATTTCAAGTGAAATGATCAGCTTATCCATAAAACTGACGAATGTACAAAGTATAAAAACAAACGCATTTTTACACTGTAGATGTCACCAAAAGTTTACAGCTGAACGCACCCATACGAAAACCTTTTTTTGGAGGTGATGAGCAAAAAGCGCAGACAATATACAGAAAGTGATTTGGAATCTTCCTCATACGCATCACAAGCCATTACACGATAACCAATCTTTTTCATCTTTTCGTTTTCAACTTACATTTTCCATTTCGCTTCTCTTTATGGACAAGAATTCCCAAAACCATACTTGAAACATATTGAAAATGGCGTAGTATTATTAGTATTATTCACAAAAAAATCCTTTGTGGAATATATATCTAATATACCTTTGTCCAAATTCCGAAAACTCATGCTTCAGGATACATTTTTTTCTTCAATTTTTGTCACGTCGCTTACTTTCGATAAAAGTACAACACACACATGAATTCAATGAAAGCAAGTTTGTGAAATTTGACAAACGGTTTGTCAGACATAAAATTTAGAATTTCAAAACTTAATACTTAAAACATAATCACTCCAACCCATTCCATTAATATTTACATTTTTAATCTTTGTGTTGAAGTTAATGAAATGATTTTTTAAAGTCTTGTTTATGTGAGTAATTATCATAAACTCTGTCTTATAACAAAGTTTCACTAGCATGCACCTAACAACTTTCCCCAATTTTTGTTCTGCGAAATGTGAGTCTATTTCATGATGGTAAATGATTTGTACAAAATATAACCAAGAAACGACTTAAGATTACTATTACAATAGTTCTTTCATAATGCATAGATTGATGAGGGGTGTGTGCTCTTAGACTAGGATGTTGATATATTGTATGCTTTTATATGTTCTGGATGTCTTCTCATCAACGATGTTAATAGCAAGCATCATAAATATAATTTCGCAAGAATAATGTCTGCGGCATTTCAGGAGCAAAAGCAACCATTTATCATAACATCAAAGTTCTATGCAGATGTATTATTTCAGTAAAAACATTGTGTACCAATTTGATTCATTTCTAGGTTTACCTAACCCTATACATCAAAAAATAATCTGAAAGATGAAATAATAAAGTGCAATATATCCGTAGGAGGAAAGGTTAAATTAAGATGGATAACTGTCTTTTCGTATTATTATAATCAAGCAACAGAAGCAACATACAACAGGTGCATAAAGTCTTAGCAAAAGTAGTATTCTGAACATAATCACCGTGCTGTATAATACCTAACAAAACAACTAAAGTTAGATTAATCTCACTTTCAACCAACATGACGTTTACCTTTTACATTTCAGGTTAACTCAACGCTATTTCCATTTAAATGGTAAATAAGTAAATTCAAATCGAAACAAACTATATACATTTTTAGAATGATGGATATGATTGAATAAATAGTATATCAATGACTTAAACAGCACATCACATTTTATGTGGTGCTGCAAGTTTGCGAACATTATCACCATTTCCCTTTCCTAAACATTACATACTATAAAAAACTAATATTCAACTATTGTATGTTTCTGATATGTGAAGTATTTTTTATATGATGGCCCATCTAAAATGACTTCCAAGATACAAAATTTCTCGAATATCACTTCATATTCCGAAGCTTGCTATCTTCATATGTTTTGGAGATTAAATATAGCAGAATAGCGAAACGTTTAGACTTCCATGGTAGTGTAAACTTTTCACAAGTGTAATTTACTAAAATTCGCCATTTTTTTAAAATGTAGTTATGCATTAAAATGTGGTTCCAACTGCAGAGGCCATATAAATAATGTAAAAATCAATGGAAATGTGGATAAGCTTTGTTCATTGCCAAAAACATGTTAAGACCTTGATTTTTCCAACAGATTGCTGTCAAAAAAACAGTCTTTGTCATTATTGACGGGGTACTGTACAAACGTAAATCTGTATTATCCATAATATTTGAATTGTTATCGTTCTACAAATAAAACCCACGGCTTATAACAGCAAAATAGGAATGCAGATTATGCAAACTGTCGATGTGAGCACGCCAGATTTCCTGGCACCTCAACAGCTATCCGCATGAATACATGTAAAGAGAGTCAACACTGCATGCCAATCGATAAAGATTAGATTTGCATTGAAGGAGAAAGTACGTGACTTTTAACAAATTGCATCCCTTTCCTTAGCATCCTTACTTTTTACTCATCCGCCGAGTAATTGGGGGATGAATTCCACAAGACATACGATTTCCGTTCATTTTTCTCATAAATTGCTATTTTTCAGACATAAACCATTGAGCTAAAAAAAAAAAAAAGACTGCGAAAAGCTACATGTATTATTTATCTGCATAGTAAGAATCTCCATTAAATGACTATTCCAAAGATGCTGCTCGCAATACAGTACATGCTGTTTTGGATCATGATGTGTTGGATATTAATCTGACGCCCCTAGTAGCTATTAGAAAGCCAATAACATGCAGTCCAACTTAATTGAAATATTGCTAATGGCCATATACATTGTGTTAATGCAACACATGCATAAAAATTATTATGAATTCGTACTACTTATTACCCTAGCATCATTTTCAAGAATAAACGACTCGTCTAATATTTCAAAAAGCAGATAATTAAATATATCTTAAACTCAGATGAAATACGTTGAAATAAATGTCTAGCATAACAATTTTCAATAAACACATCGATTTTGCAATTAATCATAGCCAAAGCATTTTTTGTAATCATATGAATGTGCATGTTCAAAGCTTGAATGAATTGCGATCACGAATATGTAAATTGTATTTCAGAGAATGCTCCTGAAAATATCTATGGGGCCAAATGTTAAAATACTCCAAATCATTCTGAGATGAAAACTTAAGGTTTTGTATACACAATGTTGGTCCAATAGTGTTTAGAACTTTAAGTGCTTCCTTTAATTTTTGATGCTATAATGGAGGAATATTCCCACTCTATTATAAGTACTATATACGAAGCTCTTTTTGCTTCCAATAACACGATAGAAATTGTCCTATCCAATGAGTCCCACAATCAGATATTCTATTGGATTCAAATCTGTTGAGATTTCGATGCTTTAATGCGTCGGGAATGATTGAACAAAGCTTTGGGTCGGTATCTCTTTTAAATATAAACGTTTGCCTAATTATGACATCAAAAAGCTGTGCTTTTAACTCAATTTGTAACTTCGCCATGTTATAGAACCATATACATACATCCTATACAATTTTAATATATTTGTGTCATTGCAATTTCCATTCGTTTAGTATTTGTAAGCTCTTTATGTGGAGTTCTTGATAATATTTTTTGTTGTCACTATATGCATTTTCATACATAACATATAGAAAACTTTTACATAATTTATAAGCCAGCCAGAATTTTTATCATTTTAATAAAATATATTTATGTGTAAATAAAACATGATTTTTTCAGCTCTGAGCGATTAGACAAATTATAATATTACAGTGTGTATATTCCCACTACTACATTGTCAGCGTACTTGTTTTATTAACTGTTATTATTTAGTGTAACTAGCCATATTTTTGTAAATGCGTAAAGTATAATTTCCCCATGGGAACATCTTAAGGTGAATCACAACCCTATCACTTTCAATGGGTGAAATTTTAAAACACAATTCCAGCCAAACAAAAAAAGATTAAATAAAAATAAAAATTGTTTAAAATA
>JAQGAE010002467.1:0-17735 GCA_034696685.1 Julus scandinavius | reverse complement strand
TTAAAACCAATAAAGTGTCCAAATAACAATATAAACCAATAGAAATCTCTATTGGTTTCTATTGTTTTTTTCCCCAGGGTAATTAAAAAAAGGCCGTTACAGCGAAATGCTGTATAAAGAGCGACCGTATAACGAAGTATAGGTGTATAGATGTTCAGTTCCCGGGTCGGCTACCATGACTGTGGTTTTCCACAGTGGTTTCCTGGCAAATGCCATAGTTCCTCTAAAATTCGGCCGTGACCTCCTTCCTCTATTCACATCTATAATAAATTACCAAAAAATTCCTAAAAACTATAATTCCAATTGATTGATGAGTTGAGTCCTAGCTACTATGGATATGCACTTTTTGACATTCCCCAGCAAGTAACATTTGTCACACAGCCTACGTTTTTATTGAGCATTGTAACCATCTGTTCGTCCACGGGGCGGCGCATTTTACGACTCCGTCACGCAATCCCATTGGCACGGAACCGGTGAAATTTCTGTCACGTCAGAACGGGCACGGGTCGTGAGTCGTGCTCGGGATGGTCCATAAAGCCAGGTATTCGAGGACGTAAGAAGTTCGGAAGAATGCTGTACACGGAGGGCTCAATGATTTACGTATTTTTACGTGCTTTACAAATGAAAAGGGAAAGTCTACTAAAGGCACCTCTACAGTAAACTCTGAAGGATTGAAAATGAAGAAAAAAATATTCTAGAAGATGAAAAAAATATTTATTTGAAAACTCAAATTACCAGATGGGTGGTCCAATGCATTTTTCGCGAACGCCAATTTATGTATCCTAGACGTAATTGCCTTTTTGACTGTCGAAGATGCCGCCTATAGAGTCTGTCAGAAATGCGGAGAAAAATTCTCGGAGAGAATGGCATGTAAGCGATATGGCTGACGTGGGAGAGCTACGGTTATTAATAGGACTGTGCAATTTTAAATAGGATTCCTTTGAGAGACAACAAAATTTAGACTTAAGAGTAGCTTCATGAGAAAAATCAATTTAGTTCACCAATATTTTTATGAGAAAACAATAGAAAACTGGTGCCTACGTTCGTTAAGAAATATAAGTATAGGTAGCAATGGATTTTTATAGTCTCTCCATTTTTAATAATTCCTTCACTAGTTCTCCAAAGTCCTCTACTTTTTGTATTTCATGAATCGTATAACATAAAATTTTACCAGTTTTATTATTCGTCATTAATCAAAGTAACAAATTTCATGTACCATACCCATTGCTAATGCGGTTATTATTGTCACTATGTTCTCATTTTATATATTATAGTCTCATTTTTTGTTTTACATTGGGATCTCATAAAATATTATTATAAAGAGTCTAATAGAATAATATCTCATCAATAGTGGGTTTTAATTTGGTTTCATTTTTTGTTTTACATTGGGATCTCAAAATATTATTATAAGGAGACGAATAGAATAAAATCCAATTGATTGTGAGTAATCATTTGGTCTTATTTCTGCACTCACTTTGTCTCATTAATCACATTAATACAATTTTTGAATAGATACGAGTCAAGATTTTGAGTCTAAAGTCCTTTAAATTTAAACAAAAAGCAAGATGGATCCATACACATTTGATTAGAAACCAGCCAGAGAAATAACAAATAAGGGTGATTAAATCTTATTTTGCTTAAATTCACTATTTAGTAAACATGTTAATGATAAACATGAAAACATGATTTACTTTACGGTTTCATTCACCATGTTTAAATTATAAAAATAACGATTGTGCATAGTATCGCATGATTCAAATAAAAGACTATTCCACTATAAGATTACTACAAGAAGATTTGTATTTTAAGAAAATAGGTCTAACATGCATGGAATATATTTTGCAAACTAAGCTTGTAGATACAAGAATTATAATTTTCTAAAAAAAATTACTATTTATGCTTGTTATATAAGACTATTTGCCCATGAAATTTACCATTGTCTTCAATATTTATTTACTACAATTTGATAAGCATAGATTTCAAGGGGTACATCAGTACCACTTATGAAGACATTTTTAAAACGAGCATTTAACATGCTCAAACTTTGATTAAAAGCGGTCTACAAATCCGGAAATGATATCAAAAGACAAGATCGACCGTTTGTCGCAAATCTGCGACTTCATTCTGAAAGCAAGAATCTTTTTTCCCCTCATCCTCAAAAATCAAAACCCTTAACCCAACAATCAATTCCCCTCTGAAAGCCATTCCCGAATTAATGTCCCATGTTCGCATGAGTGCCCTTCAAAAAAGCCCACTTTCAATTATTGCAGACAATTTTGTACATGTCATCTCCCATTGGCCTTATGAACAAATCCATTTGTAACTTCTCCTCGCACTGGCCATCATCTAAAGATATTTGTGCCACTCTAATGGCAAAGAGAACAACGGTAGATATTGACTTAAACTATATCTTTATGCGGACCCATATATCATCCTTTCCGTAGAAAATGTATTATACTAAAGTAGACAATGCAAAAATTAAAATTGCAGATTTTGCTTTATCTGTTTGCCAAGCAGAAAGACAACATAAGAAATGTTCATCCGTCATTTAAATACAGAATGTTGGCCAAGGCAACGTTTTATAGTGATTGAAACAGTTTGCCCAACCATTCAAAACCCTTTTGAGGCATTTATGAATGCTTTTATTGCACTTTCTCATATATTTAAAAAAATATATCTTAAGACATGAATGGGACTATACGTTCTGGGGAGCAGTATCTTTTTATAGATAAGGAATAAAGAGCAGATACACATGCAAGCCATATATAAAAATCATTTTTATGATAAATAGAATCGATTTATGCGTCAATGCCAACATTTAGAAATATGGGTAAAGGCAAGTAGTGGATCTATAGTGAACCCTATAATCATTAAAATCAATGTCAGTAAATAAATGCTTATTTTTCAAATTGCAATTTTTGATTATTTAAAAATAGAAACATGATGCAAAACGAGGGGAAAAACTTTCTTCATGAAACATGTTTGTAATAATATTTGCAAAAGGTAAATATTTTACCAGACGTATGCGATTAAGATGCCTCAGGGTGATTGATCTACTCTCGCCATTATTTCGTTCGATGCTAATTACATGTTTACATATTTGTCAGCATTAATTATTTCTCTTAAATTGGCAAAAGCAAATGAACGTTTCAGCGATGCAACAACAGTTTTGACAGTCTTTAGAAGAATTAGCGCTAGATATAACTTAAGGGCAATGTAACTGAGAGTACCAATAAGATGCTGTGTTGAATTAGGACAGCTTTTATTCAAGAAGAACATCAATTATTACGTAGAATCATGTTTAATATTCCAAAATGATTATAGAAGCTATAAACTAATCTTAGAACATAATAAGGCAATTTGAAACTTTAAAACACTTTAGAAATTCCAGATTTTCTCCTACCAAACAAGGCTCAATATAAATAGTTTGACAATTTATTTGCATATAATAAAGTTCCAAAAAATACACAATGTGAATCAGTTTTTTACTGCTTCACATTTCTACAAATTTCAATTAGTATTAGTAAGTATAATATATAAAAGACTACAAATAACAAGTAATGCATATATTTCTTGTTTGTGAAAGTACTGATATTGATATATCAGAGTCAACAAATCATTGTCATTCAACTGCACAAATTGCAGGGAATTGCAGGATGATGTTAAACAAATTGAAGTATAGTGCAATGAACTGTATATTTAATACAATCCTATGCATTTTCAATAACGGTTTTTAATATTCATAAACAAATATAACTTTAGAAATAAACTTTTTAACTAATGAACGAAATATAGATGTACATAGATGTATTTATTAAACATCAATTCAACAAACATCGAAATGTGATATCGAATTAAGGGCACTTATGTCCATACTAACGTAGTATAAAAGGTACACTTTGAAAACATTTTTTAGACATTAATAAAAATACATGCTGCTACTTTCTGTTATCCTTATTGTTTATAGATTCTGAAAATCATTTTCTGAAAAATAACGGCAATATTGCAGACAACAAGGAATGCCGTCACAACAGATTTTTGTCGAAGTTATGATTTACTTTTTTATTACTTACGACAACTGTTTAAACGACTTTCTGTTCATTCTGAAATGGCGTCTTATCTTCAAGTTTCCAATATTTATTTGGATTATCTAACTCGCATGTGTGAACAAGTCTGTTTTGACAACAAATTCCTAAATCTACTAGATTCAGAGATAACGTACGTATTCTAGAAAATTTGATTAAAGTCATTTCAAATTATTTTCAAGCAAACTATATTTCTAAAAGAAAACACGACATAGCAAGCTGATAAAACTTAAGAAACACTATTTATAATAGCCTCAACGGGTATTTCTAAGAATGGTAATAACAAGATAATCTTAAGTTTGCCAAAAATTTAAGGCCCAATAAACTCCATTGAAGGTCCCCTTTAAGCCATCAAGGGTAACCCATCACAGCACCATTGTAAGCAGTGATTGCCCGCCATTGCCGTAATCCACATCAGAGCACGCAAGAGCCACTGGATGCCCTAGCGTACTTAAGACACCGTGTCACTTAGTAATGGAATGGCAATCAAATAATTATTGCCTCGGATTTGAAGTTACAAAATAAACGATAACTTCCATCATAACACGGATTTTTATGGCTCCGCGGAGCTTATTCGTGTTAAGGATTGAATTACCGATGTATCGTTTTCGCACTTGATATCGATCCCCAAACGACTAACTGCGATATGGATGCCGCATTCCATGCCTAATCCATTGCCCCCCGCACGCGTTTTTTACTGGTTTCAAACAGATTAAGAATCCTATGGAGGTAATGAACGGGTATTACCACGTGGTAGCGCTCTACAGCGCAATTAGGATTACTACGAACACGCAAGTCCATAAAAACTTCCTCAAAAGACGCACAAAAGCAATCAGCCACACGGTGGATTTAAGCGCCGCACCTGTTAGCAAAATGTGTAATTAAGGATTGAATTTGCAATCAACATTTTTTGCTGTTACCTTATAGAGCCGGAAAGGATAAACGACGAGTGTTTATCTGTTGGTGCAATTGGCGCACTTGATATAGTCATGTTAATGATATAAAAAATTCCCGTGTTTAGAAACATAACATTGTTATACATTATTAGGAGACATGAGTGACTGTCATTAAGCCGCACCCAAAAATTGGATACCGTAAAATGTGGGTACTTTGGGCTAGTACTTTGAGAATTCTGAAAACGTGTTCTATAATTACGACCCTAAACTAATCCGGTCAAATAGAATTAACCCTCCTCTTTCAGAATACATGGCATCATTAATACTCTCTGATTAGCAGGTTCAGGGATATTCCCATCAATTTCTGTTCCAAAGTTATACCATCATGTGGGATAACTTTGGGCCAGGGCGTTTTTCAAGGCTTATCATAAGTGGAAAAAATATATTGGGTCATATCCACGTTCCATTGGAATGATTGTTACAATGAATAATAAAATAAAATAAATAAATAAAATAAAATAAAATGTATGCTATAATATCTCCCATATATGTTCATATTTCAAATTTTTAATATATATATGTCTAATAACATTTCTGGCTAAATATGGCGTTAAATGTCCATGTATGGAGTTAATATATCAGAAAGCGTGAATATTACCATAATGCAAGGTTGGCAACTGTTTTAAACCTTTCCTCGCAAAAAAAAAATAGAAAAACCAACTTTATGTCCCTACTTTTAGAGTTAAAAAACAAGAAAATAGAGAATAAAATTATCAAAATTGCAGAATTCCCAAGTATTTCTTTTTATAAATTACATTTTTTCACCATGAAGCAGAAATTAGCTTTCCTAGAAAATATATATATGGTGCACAATCTGTGTCATTATAATTTATTTATTACTAAATTAATTCTTGGAAACTATTCGTTGCTTTTCATTTTTGGAAATTCATGAAAGCTTTCCTAGAAAGCTGGAATTGTTTTCATTAAAATGCAGAGTGCGGTATATAGTAAAAAAAAGTTATCTTTATTTAAAACGATATAATATACTATATCAAAATTGTTCCTTTGAAGCTATTATCATATAACGGAATATATACATTTACTGGAACTGGAATACTGTAAACTAAATCAATGGAATAATTGGGAGGGTGAGGGAGCTGTTTAATAGGCTGGCTCACCATATACCCACACCCTGTCACCACAGGAAGGGGGAAATTTTGAAGGAATTTCCGGGACGTCCTTTTTGAATAGCCCCTTTCGATAGAAAATAGGGGATAAGCAAAGGATTGGACATTTCAGAAAGGCGCTTCCTATCTCGATCAGTGATCTCCTCTGTTCCATTGTATTTTGATAAAATCTATAGAACAAAATGGCCCTTTGCAACTTTCAAGAAAAGTATTAAAGCCTTAAAAATGTGGATTCTTGTTAACATAATATATTCAGTTATTTCCATAAAATGTTACTCTTGATGCAGGCCCTTTTACACGGGCGTTTATTTACTGAAAAATTACAAGTACTGTACTCATTAACTACTGTTGTTAGAGTTTGTGGCACTTGGGTTCTGTGTCGAAGTACACTTGCGCAATGCCAAACCTAGGTATACCTGCTCGCATCCCTAAAATTCATGTTTGGCTTAGGACAATAGTATGAAGTTACAAAGCATTAATACTTGGAAGAAAAATTCTATGAAATAATGAAAATATCTTTCATGGGTTTCTGTGGCATAATTGTAAAGACAAACAGCATTCATTCATTAGTGTCTCACTCAACATTTTCAGTCTTTCAGTGTCAACTAACTTAAATCCTATTTTGTCTTTCCCATCAGGTTGAACAACCTCTTGCAACGTGTTTTGAAATGAAATAAACTTTATTTTTATTTATTTATATTTATTCTACTCACAAGCTCTTCAAAAAACTGCACTTGTTTCCACATCATCTACCGTCGTCTTCGCATTGTTTTTTTCTCTATTTCTATATTTTTTACTTCTTCTTTTTCTTCACCAAGTGCCATCTTCGGCTAAACACACCGTGTTTGGAGAGCGCGAAATTTTCCATTCTTTCTAGCCCACAACATGCCACAAAAAACCCACTTGAAAAACAATGTCGCCTTCATTATTTTGAAGTGCGTAGTGTATAGTAAGCCTTTCTTGGTGCCACTCGCTATGCCCTCGCCAGCCTATCTATCCAAACCCTTTTTCCATCGCAACAATTTTATTGATTCATCCACCGTGTCAAAATATATTAATATTGACCCGTTCTGGTCGCCTGGTCGTCAGAATTGCGTGAAGCTTTTTACCGCATTTTTTTGTTATTCCAAATGCAGTGGCTAAGATTCCTTCCATGTTGTATTTTTTTTAGGGTGAAGAATGTACAAGAGAGGCATGCAAGAACAGAAACTTTCGTTTTTTTAACCCTTTTCCAGTAAAACTCTTGCAATTACGTATTAGTGCTTAAAGTGGACACATTCGGCATCAGCATACCATTGCCAGATACAGTAGAACCTGTCTAAATGCATCCTGTGCACATGTAAATGAATAACCTCTTTAAAAGCATAAAATGTGCCGGTCTCGACTTGACAAATGAACCTGTCCAAATGCATATTTTTAACCTGTCTAAAAGCATATTTTTAACCTGTCTAAAAGCATATTTTTAATCAGTCCCAAGTGTATGCATTTAGATAGGTTCTACTGTATTCCGCATTATGGTAAATAAAACGCTTAGGGGCCATTCAAAAAGGACGTCCTCAAGCGGAAGAGGGGGGGGGAAGGTAGTGGGTGGTCTGCTAGCATGTGGACGGGGGGAGGGGGAAAGCCATTATGGACGTCCACTAATGATGGTATTTTAAGTTTTTGGATTTTCTGTTTAATTGAATTTTAAAGTACAGTGAAAGGAGAAAGGGACACCAAATATTATCCAAGTCCCAAATCTATACTTTATTTTTTAAAGCCTTGGAGAAAGTCGGGAAATATGCCTAAACTTGTGTTAAACGCCAATTTTAAGCTGAAATTTCCCTTCGCGGTTAGGAAATTTCAGTGAAAAGAATTTTCTAGAAATCGTTTATGAGGGAAGAGGGGGGGAAGAAATAATCTCGAAATATAAAATAACTTAAAAATAATCTCGAGTGAAAAAAATCTCGAAAAGGAAAATCTCGACTAGCTAGGTTAGGTTAGGTTAGGTTATTAAATATTTGAATGGTACTCTCTATGGGAAAGTTGCTGTTTGTTTCTATGGACTCTCATTTGGTCCGTGTCTAGGGAGCTTTGGATAACCCTTTTTGATTTTTCGCTATTTTGGTTTTCGAGATTTTATTCTATCGAGATTTTGATTTTCGATGTTTTTTTGATTCGAGATTTTTTTTCTCGAAATTTTGACCCAGTTCCGGGGGTCTGGACTAAAATGGACACAATGTGGACAGGAGGTGGGGAAAGGTTAATTTTTAAAGGAATTTCGGGGAAGGCCTTTTGAATGGCCCCTTACTTGGCTAACAGAGAAACTACATATGGAACTGTCTAATTCCTAGGATTATGAATATACTCAATTCACATTGTCTGAATAGAGCATATCCAGGTGAAACAAAAATTGTATAGGGTCATTTTAGCGATATTACGTCCCATATATTTCCATATATGGCTTTTTATGTCCAAGCAGGCAAAGGAATACAAAATTTAACTAAATTATTGCTCAAAGTGAATTTACATTATTAATACGGCGCATAGATTGAAATAAGTTAATGATAAGTGCACATACAAGATATATAGAGATAATTTCCATATATGGACATGCTGGCTGTGCAGTGCTTAAACTGGGTCTAATAATACTGGATGTTAGGAAACAGAAGGGGCCTACCCACACCTATAAGGCTAACACCATTTATGAACATTTGCAGTCATACTTTCCCATATATGTATGATCATTTATGGACAAGCATGCGATATATGGGTGTATGTGGTAAAATGTTAGTAGCAGAAATGTAATCATTTATGTTAAAAATCGATATGCAGTCTAGATGTAAAGCATGAAAATAATATAAATATGGCCTACTAATGTACAATACTACTGTACTTAGAATTGCTTTTAATTTGAACAACACCATGTTTTAATAACATCATTTCCTTATTGTTTTGGCTTGTTAACTTTAAATGAGTATACGATGTAAACTTTACTGGCATTTTACCAGCAGTAAATTGATGGATTTTAACATTTCAAGAGAGTCTCAACAGAAAGGTTTTCCCGATTTTGAAGGAGTCCAATGTCAAAGGCTTTATTTATATTGCACGAATATGAATCGAGAGTTGCAGCAATTTTATGGCAACAAGAAACGCAAGAGCAGTCCAAAAACCATGCATTAACCTATGGTTCCACCCAAATTATCAGGTAGGGCCAACATTTCGTGGCAAAAAAGTTATGGCAATCACGCAACTTGGATAAATGGTATCTAAAATCATGTTTTCGGAAGCAAAAAACCTTGCCAAGAAAGCACCGTAATTCATTATGCTTTGTTATTAGCAAGCTAACACCATGTTCGTTTTGAATTTTTGCAAAGAAAAAAAACCATTAACTATAAGGTGATAGACATTGTTGGCCATCAAATGCATCAAATGCACAACCTCCATGCCAGTTGAATAGTATTACCACACTGCATTCAAATGATGTACTAGACGCGGTGCTAGTGATGTTATTGCAACATACAGTGGAACCTCAGTTTACGAACTTCATCAGTTCCTTAACCCTGATCATGAACCGAAAAGTTCGTAATCCAAATCAATTTTTCCCATTGCAATTAATGTAAATCCAAATAATGCGTTCTTTGTCCTAGAATTTTTTTTAAATATTTTATGGCTTAATGTGTGGAGATAATACAGAAAGGAAATAAATACAACAGTAATATTAGAAGAAAGTGGTTTAATATACAGCCATGGCCAAAAAGTCTGGAGCACCACTAAAACTAGTCCTTTGTTACATGTTATCTACAAAAATTTGATTGTAATTGTCTTAAGCCGCTCTCCACCAAGATGTGCATGTACGTATATACAAGTATTTACACACATATGCAAAAATATTTGCCCTCCGGGTTTGTTTCAGCCTCCATTTTGTAAACATATATATATATATATCAAAATTGTGCATCTATTAAATGTCTTTAATAGCTGTACAATTTTGATATTTACATATATTTAAAAAATGGCGGCTGGAACAAACCCGGAGGGCAAACGTTTTTGCATATGTTTGTAAAAACGTGTTTATACCGGGTTGGCTGGCCTGAGAGGATTCAAAGGCGTAAAAAGCTCTTCCTCTCTGAGAAGAATCGAAAGGCAAGGCTTCAGTGGTGCAGAAAACACCAAGCTTGGACGGCTGACGATTGGGCAAATGTCCTTTGGTCAGATGAAACTAACATCCAGGTACTATTCTCCTGTTCCTAATGCCAAAATTTCATTCATTAAATTGTGTCCAATTTGTTAAAAGAATAGATTTGATGAGGATAACGAGTAGCTTAATTTTCATCTTATTTCAATAGCTTTTCGGTACTCCTGGAGTCATTTGTGTGAGATGCCGTCCCGGAGAAGAGTACTGCCCTGAATGTATTGTCCCTACTGTAAAACATGGAGGCGGTATCGTGATGATATGGGGATGTATGGCTACAACAGATGCCGGAGAACTGTTTGTGCGCGAGGGCAGGATAAACTCGATGACATACATAGACCAACATGTTGGCTTGTTTAAGAACCTTCGATTATGAAATTATTTAAACATAATGCTCAAGGAACAGTTTGGTTTCAGCAGGATAATGCTCCTTGCCATGTTTCTGCTGCTTCGAGGGTATGGTTTCTGCAGCATGGGATTAAACTGTTAGAGAGGCCAGCACAGTCCCCTAACCTTAATCCCATCAAACTGTTGAGGTCAGTTTTGAAGAATAACGTTGCTCAACATCGAAAGCAGTGCTGTTGGCACACATTAAAGAGGAATGGGGCAAAATAGCAGCTACCACTTGCGATAATTTGATCGCAAGTATATCACAAAGGGTAGCTGCAGTGCAATAAGAGCCAAAGGAGGAGTGACGAAATATTAAATTTGCAATGTAATGACATTGAAATAAATATCTAAGCATTTGCAAGCCAGGGTACTGTTTATTTCTCGACATATACATGACTTTCCGGGGTGCTCCAGACTTTTGACCAAGGTTGCATACATCCATGATTTCCAACATTATAGGGAATAAAGACACTCACGTGGTGCCGCCATGTTGACGTTGCTGTGAATCAAGTTCATTTGTAGATTCTGTTTAAGAAATTTACTTTAACAAACATTGTTTTCATTAGGAAAATTGGTATTATTATACTCTATTCCGTTGTTAATTATACGATTTTAAGTCTCAAATTGACGTCATCGATAGATTGCCATTCGTTGCTTCTGCATTTGGCATGGATAAAACAAGCAACAAACTTTTGCCATATTTGCAATTTAGGCTGTTCCCTAGCTTGAAACTAATATCGATTTTACTTTAAATCCTTGAAAATTTTAACACATTTTTGATGTTTCTTGTATTTAGTACAACTTATCTGTAACAAAGATGTTCTGCTGAAACTAGTAAGACAATTGCAGAAACTCGAGCCTTTGGTTGGCGGTCCAGGGAAATGTGTTCGTGAACTGAAGCATCGTTCGTGAAGCGAAACAACATGTCGTGTTCGTAGATCGATTTATTCGTAGACAAAGACGTTCGCAAACCGAGGTTCCACTGTATTTGGTTAAAATATTTTTGTGTGAAACGCTTTAATTTTCAACAATGTTTACAATGTTTCAACAACTTACTGTTGATTCGTTTATCAGGAAATAAACCCCAAGAGGCATTGTTATATTGCATTACCAGTTGACAACACCCACTTTAAAAAAATTTCACAAAATTAAGTATCCATTACAAACGCTATGTAACAGCTTCAATGGCAATTATCTACATGTAAAGCTGATGTTAAACTATATTCATCCTCATTAAACGACCAATAAAAAGCACCCGTTCCTAGCGAATTAACAAACAGCTGGGCAAGTCTATTTTAAAACTACTAATTTCACCAATTCCTAATTAGCTGTCTGATTTAATTGGCCAAATAACCACCTTTAATTATATGTTTTTGAAGTGAAAATCGATTCCAACATCAGGATGTCAATTCTACTGCAAAACTTTTACAAATAAGCTTTAGTGACGAAATTCTTCGCATAGGCGGGGAAAATGGAATGATAGAAATAAAGAGGAAACTTGAAAACACCAAACAGGTTAAAATTTAAGAAAAAGTGATATGTTCTATAATAGGATTGCTCCGAACAAATTTACTGTTCACAGTTCGGTGCACAGATTTTAGGGGAAGGGAGGGAAAATCCGCCATATTTCTTCTAAGCTGCTTGATCGAATGGATAACATGCCTCTTGTTGGTAGGGCTTGGGTACCACACCAACAAGGTGCACCTAAAACCGAAATCACAATCGGGTTAGGGGCCATAAAACTAATGGCGCGGGCAAACCTCCCCTCTCCTTACTTCTGAAATTGACTATATAGTTCCATGGACACAATTTTCCCACCAAAATCATTCACCCCACTCACTGAATAATGTACTTTTCTCCCCTTGATCCAATTTCAACCTTTTACCATATTGAATTTGTTTGCCTGTAACATGTTCTAATAGGAAGAGCTGCAAACGCCCCAGACACCCCTTTCTCCACTACTCAATGGGACGTCACGTGCCGACTGGAAAACATGAGAACACGATATGCAATTTTCATAGAATGCATACCACGTCCTCGATACTTATTTCACATCTTAGAAGAATGAAACAAAATATGACAGCTATTTCAAAAGAAAATTTTGTTGGAAAAATATGTTACATAACATATATTTTAAATATTTGATATTTGAAAGTATATGAGACAAAATAGAATTTCTTAACTATGTTATCAGATATAGATGAGACAACCACATGTAAGATAAAATGGAATGGAATAGTGTGCATAAAAACGTATTTGACAACTTTTGAGATGGTACTATATTTGACGAATGTTTGCGAATAGCTGTTTTGACAATCACTTAAGATGGGAGCTATATTGTCAAAAAAGTTTACGCCAAAATTTCTATTCAATCTTCTATCATTTGTAAAAAGTACATTATAGAAAACACTAGAAGTCATATTTTATCAAAATTCCAGGATAAAAATCATATAACTTCTCTAACCTCATTTGTTATATGTCTCACTGAATTTTCGGGTAAATTCAGGATTTTATTAGACCATTAATATATCGTTGTCACAATTGATAAAAAACAACTTATTTAGCTTTATAAAGACAAGTACCTACTTACGTGTGTTCGTTAATTTGTATAACTTTTGCCACAAGTGCATCTGTTGAAAGTAGTTTTTTTTTCAAATAATGAGGTTCTCTTACCTAAAAATAGAAAGTTAACAAGTGTTCATAAATAATACATTTTTAGGATCATTCTACCAACAATTATTTTAATTACGTTAATTAAGGAAGAAAAAACGCAAAATTACGAACGTTACCGCCCTCAAAAACAAGGCTTACGATTATCTCTTAGAGTTTAATATGCAATTAACGATTTTATTTCCAATAATCGATTTTTAACCTAAATGCACTATAGAGTTCAGGCATGTATATTTAATTCATCGATCATCGTCTAGAAAGTAAGATGAGATTTTAAGACATAACTATCCTCCCTCGATAATTTTTGTTAAGATGAGCTTTTAATTAATAAGCATAATTTGGTAGTTTCCATTAAAAAAAAACGAAAATGTCAACATTAATTACTTTACATCACATGTAAATGAAAACAAGTCGATATTTCTCAAGAAACTTACTACCAATGAGTATTGACATCAAAATGCAAACATTCATAAAAAATGTATCTGTAAGTATTTTTTTCATGTTTTCAGGAAACTGATAAACACACAGAACACTTTAAAAAAATCTTTCAATAGAGATGTGCTTCTGTCTACTGCATGCACATTTAATCTTAATTGCACATGACGAGTTTCTATCATTATTTTGAAAACTCGCCATGTTTCATTGAATAATAAAAAAATACTTATACAAAAATTACAATGTCTAAAGTTTGTGTAGTAAACACCAATTTAAGAAACGCAGGAAAGAAGCTAATGTAAATCACCCTAATTACGTCAACAAAAAAAATAGGCAATTAACGTAAGCCAAAAAGCACAATCTCTAAATGCAAAGGATTGGAAATCAACCACTAGAATATTATAGGTTTAAATCTTCAACTAAATACAACATCTTTTTCCAGAGTTTTGGAGAAACTTTTTGTATGAAAGGTTGGGATTCATCAGCAGTGTTAATACAGCAGTGGTCTATAGCCAAATAAAATCAGCTAAATATGTTATAATAATAATCAAAACTTTTAAAACATAATTATTTTCTACAGAATATTCTTTTTGCATACAAATTTTCGGTATTAAATGTGGTTGCATGTCATCACCATTTCACAAACTTCTAGGTTTATTAAAACCATATTTGCAATAAATAACTGTTTTTGTATTTCAAATCAGTTTTATAAATGGTCATACAACATACAACTCCAGAATTACAGGTCTTTCTTTCTCATGTTATATTTCTAAAGGCAGAAAGTGTAGATTGTGACAGAATTCACAAAATGGACCTAAAGGCATCCAGTCTTCGCCATGCAAGAAAACAATTTTTGCTAGCCAATTCGTCAACAACTGGACAAAACCCTGCAGCCATAGCTTCGAATGAGAATCCTCCCTACCTGGGAATTCAATCGGAACCTCGGAGGGTGGCCACACTGCGAATCCGTTCCGGTTGGCGAACCGAAACAGAGCATCGCAGAATGGATCATTACAGTCTCTATAGGAGGTGCCCCCATCGTAGACAGCACTTCCTTAGGGCCATCCATCATCAACGCTATGGCTCTCCAAGGCATGGTAGCTACAAGCGGCTATTCACCTGGAATACTTATCATCTCAACAGAAAAGAGGAGGTTGAGGCCTTAAAGGAGATGCCAAGAATTGAATTTTTTTTAAAGTGTTTTTTTCAGAGATATACGTATTCTTTCAGAGATTACCTATAACTGGCATGGATATGCCAAGATGACAACAAGAACATAAGTGGGATGCACCATGAAAGTGTAATAAGGATTGATAACATTTTTTGCAATACTTTTTGGTTTTAGGATAATTACGAAAAATGCACAATTGTTGCAGAAAAGTTGCAGAATTTACAAAAATACTAAACTTTGCAGGATTTACGAATATACTAAACTTTGCAGAATTACCAAAAATACTAAACTTTACACTTTACAAAACAACAAAAAATTGCAGATTTGGTATGATTTGGGTATTCTGGCCCCCCCTTGGAAATTTGAAAAAAATGTTAGTATCAACAACTAGATGTTGAGGATTTAATTAATTGTAATTTATTCAATAAATTCAACACATTAGGTTAGGTTAGGTTGTTGCAGAAAAGTTGCAGAATTTACAAAAATACTAAACTTTGCAGGATTTACGAATACACTAAACTTTGCAGAATTACCAAAAATACTAAACTTTACACTTTACAAAACTACAAAAAATTGCAGATTTGGTATAATTTGGGTATTCTGGCCCCCCTCGGAAATTTGAAAAAAATGTTAGTATCAACAACTAGATGTTGA
Source organism: Julus scandinavius (assembly GCA_034696685.1). Taxonomy (NCBI): domain Eukaryota; kingdom Metazoa; phylum Arthropoda; class Diplopoda; order Julida; family Julidae; genus Julus; species Julus scandinavius. Next base: position 2,073 of record JAQGAE010002467.1, on the reverse strand, counting down.
AGATTTAATTAATTGTAATTTATTCAATAAATTCAACACATTAGGTTAGGTTAGGTTAGGTTGACATGTAAAATCCAGATTACGACATCTTCTAACATTTTTTTAAAATTTCCGAGGAGAGCCAGAATACCCAAATCATACCGCAGATTTTACAAAGATACTTTACTTTGCAGATTTTACAAAAATACTAATCTTTGCAGATTTTGCAAAAACGCTAAACTTTGCAGATTTTTCAAAAATACTAAACTTTGTAGACTGTATACTACTTCTTTAACAGTGTACTTTCTGCCATTTGGGATTCCATTTAGAAATATCCTTATTGGTATGTACATATTGGCATGCTGTCGTTTGGAATAGTTCAAAGTTTAAACTTAAATGTACCCAACTGAGAAAATCATAGAACAACTTACGTTCTATCGTATGTTTAGGTCATTTATTATGGTATACTGCTTTATAAGAAATTAGCCAAATTTACAAAAAATTTCAATCCGGCAAACTTAATTCACATTCAAATTCTTCGCGATTTCAGATCTTGTTTGTTTTATTTAAAACTTAAATTATTTAAAGAAATATTATGAAAATGTTCGTTTCGTCTATTTTTCAATTACTGATTTAAGATACTGATTCCCATAAGTTAGATAAGTTTTACAACAAGGCCACAGAGTACATCTACCCAGAGTATGGGCTACAGATGTTCGACTACCCACAATACTATGCCAGGTGATAAACAATTGTGTGTGTGTAAGTAAATTAGGGAAATGTGTGTTTTAATCTAAGTTTTTAATTATAAAAGCAAATCTCCAATTCGTGTAAGATCGTAATTTTTGTTTGATCTGGAAACCATGCCAAAATCCACGTATTTTCAGCAATAAATTTGCAAAATGCAGGTAACGTCAGTTTCTAGTCGTCCATCACGAAAATGCATTTCATGCGTGTTGTTTTTACAACGCTTCCTTCCATCAAATTAATTTCAGGTAAATTATGGATGTGGGAGTGCTCGCATTTCGACTTTTACCAAGAAACTGATTTTTTAAAAGAATACATGCTGTGCTGGCAACAGCTGACATTGATTTTTATTGAAACACCTTCTGAGAATCGCTCGCTGTATGGGTGGCATTTATTTTTGCTCTATTTCTAAGTTATATTCAAATATCGTTCCGGATATCACTGTAAGTAATGGTCATATTTATACGACTTCTGAGTTTTTAAAAATGTTAGACTTTCAGCATGCAGTTATCAAGAATTACAGTTCTCATATATATATATATTTTTTGTTATTATTAATTTATTTTTTTGGATTTATAGAGCCATTGCAGATTTTCATTTTAGCCTAATCTTCCTCGCAGTCATGTGCGAAACACGATTTGAAATTATCTTTACATACGTCTACAGTAATTAACTCTCAATTAATTCTAGACATAGTCTATTGACTTACATTAAGCTAATAGGCTTAATAAGTCTGCGTATTAGCTACAAGATGTGGTATTTTAGTTGCTAATAAAGAGCGAAGTTTTAAGAAAATTTATGCATTATAATCTTCTTAACATATTAAAATGCGTTTTAAAATTTTTCCGAAGACATGAAATTTTAAAGAAACCAGTGTACTACTACCGAGTAGAAAATTAGGTTTTCAAATCACCTAAAACTTTAAAACAAACGAATTAATAATTCAGATGCAAAGAGACTTAATTTATAAAGTGTGGCCAGACGGTTGGAGTATTATAACCACGTTGAGGCTTCTAATGAGTATTCGTGCTTTGACTAATTCTAATGGTTGTGCATTTGCACGCATCTTAATTACCCGTCATCATCATAATCATCATCATATTTTTACGAAATTTAACACTTAATTTTAGCAAAAACTATAAGAACGCAACGAAGCAATATTTCGAGTCATCTACTAATACCCTGGACACATTATAAACTTAAACTAGTTTATCACTAACCTCGATTATCTTTCTCAAAGACGGTTATCTTTTAGTAGACACACTGTGTCTGTATAATCTCGTTTAGTGCATTGCATCATGGGATATCGGTTCCCATAATGCAATACAACTAAACAAAAGTCATCAA
>JAQGAE010002466.1:0-17744 GCA_034696685.1 Julus scandinavius | reverse complement strand
CATTGTTGAAACCGCAGAAAAGTATGGAATTATGCCTAACTTTGTGTTGAACACCAATTTTTGCTGGAATTTCCCTTAGAGGTCAGGAAATTTCTATTAAACAGAAAAATATGGAATAATGTCATGGAATTGGCAGCGAGACGGGTGCTTTGAAATTTATAGGATGGGCCTTTCAAAAAAAATTAAAGACGTCTATGAGGGGGTGGGAGGTGAGGTCTTACTTAGAATGGACACCATGTGGTCAGGAGGGAAAGGGGGATGGCAATTTTTGAAGTTATTTAGGGGCCGTCTTTTTTGAATGACCCCATCAGTGCCATATTGAATTTATCGAAAAGTGAGCAATCACTGCTAACACGACTGCAATGCGTGATTGCCAACCCTAACACTAACCAGATTGACACAACTAAAGTTTTAAGAATTACTGTATTGAAATGTATCTAATATAAAGTTTTTAAACAACCAACAATTAGGAATTATGCAGACATTATCAGTAACTAAAAGCCTCATCTACTAAATAATAATTTTAGTAACTTTAATTCCAAATAAAAAAAAATTAAAAATCTCATTTAATTAAATGAGAAGATAAATCAGGTTTAAAAGTTATGTTGCTAAAAATAAAATAACGGAATATTTGTATGTTGAAAGCTTTAAGAAATCCTTAAAGAAACAAACACAGATGTTGAGACCTTAACGTAAGCGTCACCCGCTGTCAGTAGCGCAACCAAAAATGATATAACCAGCAGGTGAAGAATGAAAACCAAAACTATTTGAAATAACCAAAATACAAGCGTGTATAGGATAATGAGAGATAAACACATCACGAGCAACATTGGCAGTAACATAAGCTGAAAATCGATAAATATTACACAGAATCTCTATCGTCAAATTCTAAGGATGAAATAGGTCCCTAGGAAATCTTAGATAAAGGTGGCAACAATTCTTGTCACCTGCGTGCGCATATAAAAAGTATAAATAAATTTGAAATTACCTGCTGCGACCAGCTGAAATACACATGGCACAAGTTGCACGCCCATTTCGTTTCTTCCGAAGCAGTACAACATGCCATAATCTTTCTCATTTCGAGGCGTATACAATAACGTGCTCTTAGCCAACTCTGTTGATATCCGATTCTTCGAAAAGTTTCCACTTTCAGAAGTGCGATTAAAGGTCCAGTTAAATGACACCTTAAAAGAATACAAAAAAATGGTAAAATTGGCAACAAAATCATATAGAGTCATCATAAATTCCATGAGCAGTATTACATTTTTATAATTTTTGTTCTATCGTGATATTATAAATTTATAATCACCATGACAGAAAAAAATTAATAGAGTTTATTGTATACAGTAATCGATAGTGATATTATTTTAGTTTAGTTTAACAAACGCTGCTTTTGCTTTTGTTTGTGCTAGCTACTAAAATCCAGATTATTTAAATACGACGCGTAAGTTCGCATTTGCTATGCAACGGAAAATTATAGAATTTTTTTGTAGATAGTCGCACTTATCTTTGCCAACGTTAAATGCATATGCGCCCGAAACCAAGTGAAGTTTGTCTCGATTTCGAGTGTTGATTTTAGATTCCGAGTGTTTTCAGTCTACTCTTACTTGCCTCTTTAGGGTTGGCATCGACTTCGCAGACAATCTTGGCAGCCTCATTCCTGGCAATGCCGTAAACCATCTGTTGTTCTTCTTTGCATATTGGAATATCTGAAAGTGAACAGGAAAAGACCTCTTTCAACACGACGAGTGCCAGGGTTTGTCATCTCAATTAGCAATTTAACTCATGTTCAGATTAACATACGTTTCACTTGTAAATCGATAGGCTGGCTTTCTCCAGAGCCCTCAGTGTTCACGCCGATGCAGGTATACAGGCCGGCCTTGGCTCTGCGCACTTTGGGAATGACGAGAGACTGGTTGCTGATGATAATTCCTGAAGTCGGATCCGAGTACAGGTACTCATCCTAGAAAACACAAGAACAACGTTTAGTTTTTCATTTGATCTGTGAAAACGTCTGTTCAAAAACAATATTTCTATTGTTGAAATTACCTGGAAATAATTAATCTAAAATGCCTTTAATTTAATATTTACTACTTTATGACACTAATATGTGTTAATACTAATAAGCATTTAACGTCAAATTCTAAGGATGAAATAGGTCCCTAGGAAATCTTAGATAAAGGTGGCAACAATACTTGTCACCTGCGTGCGCATATAAAAAGTATAAATAAATTTGAAATTACTTTCTTTAAAATCTGTTCTTAAACTTGCATATATAAATAAATCATAATTAAAATAAATGAATTATAATAAATAGTTTATAACCATTCTTAAAGGGGATAATAATTTATGAAAATCCACTACAAGCTTCCACATTAAAGAAAGCATATGTCTCAAAATGTGTTCAGTCTATTTTCATATTTCCAAGTTATTCATAGAAGTTATAACTTTTTATGTTCTAATTTGACATGGTCCATTTAAAATTAACATATATCCATAAAACAATGCAGTAATTGTGTAACTGAGAAATGACGCTCACTTAAGGCAAACCCAATTGTAAATTATTGTGATTATATTTCAAGCCACATTTAGACAAATTAGCCCAATTTATCCATTTTGTTCATTTCTACAATTATTCATTTTGTAGCCAATTGTTTAGTACATATTGGCAATATTGTTTTGTTAAAAACTGTATTCAGTGCACTTCTAAAACGTATTAAAATACCTATTTATTGGTTCGATCTATGTATGTGCATCTAAGTATGTACATTCAAATAAAGTTTAGTAGAGAAATTTCAAAAAAAGAGAATCGTTCGACGCTTAAGTGCAAAAGTATCGAGGTGTACAATTTTTTAAGGACTAAAGTAATCTCGTGAACATTTCATTAAAATGTTCTGGCAATTTGATTCATTCTCACTAATTTTCGGTAGCAATTGCACTGTGCAATTTGAAGCAAGCCGCCATTGTTCTTCATTAAGCCTGAATGATTTTACACCCGATGGGCATTTAGGGGTGGTAAAAGCAAAGAGTGATTAATGAAAACGATGTTTCCACGTAACAGGCGCCAATGAGGTCTAATCGGATCATTACACACGATTTTAAATCCACTTAAATCGCTAAATATCCTCACCCTGAGTCATTTGATCGAAAGAATATAAGCTGTGAATAGGACAACGCCATGCAATTAAAAACGTTTGAAATTCTTTAAACTTAGGATCGAAATTCCGAAACCTAACATCACTGCCATAACTTTGGCAAACGCAGAATAAGAACATGGATTAGAAATGAATTTCATAAATTAATTTCAAATCCTAAAATGGACTATAGAACAAACACGCATTACTAAATATCGATAAGGGATAATTTAAGTTCTAACATAAATCTTAACTGCTTCTTTAAAATCTGTTCTTATACTTGCATATATAAATAAATCATAATTAAAATAAATGAATTATAATAAATAGTTTATAAACACAAATTTCCTAGATAAAATTGATTTTCTATATTAGCAGCTGAAGTAAATTATCATATACTAATTTTCCCAATTACAAAATTACATCAACTTTTAATGCTATTTCTATGGTCACCACTTTTTATTACTAAATACTTATTAAATTTCTTTTGGTTTCAAGACAATTTCATGGATTAATACTAGCATGACAAGTCTTTTCATAGCATAAAAACAACAAAAAAAGCAATTAGTCCGTTATTTTGGGAATGGAACGGGAATAATTGCAGTGTAATTATTTTAACATTGTGGGCTGCAGCATACAATAAAACAAGACTGTAAAGTTTAATTGGCTTGCCATGTTATGTTAAATTTCTGCATACAAATTTGCCTCTGGTTGCTAAATTGTTAACGTGCAATTATGCAAAAGACGAAGCTCAGCCAAGCAGCACAATTTTCTCACAGCATTAGGGTTAATTGGGATTGATCTGAAAGGCTGGACGTTAAAAATGAAAAATCAATTATGTGGAAGTGCACAACAATTGGCTTTGCAGCACTTCATCGATAACAATAACCTTAGAATTTAGCTGTATTGTCATTGTGAAAGGTAGACCGAAATGACTGACAAAATTCACAATACTACCCTATGGCAACTAGGTTAGGGCAAGTCCTGCTATGACATGGTTATAGAAAACCTTCCTTTGTCAAAAAACGAAAAAACAATAAAAAAACAGAATTAAACAATATATCAGTAACTGTTCAAGTAATGTAGATATGCATAAAATATTTTGTAATAACGTTAAAGACATTTTCATTAATGTCATTAATGACCCTTATAAGTAAGTCTCTTAACTCTACCCAGATCATCTTCAACCCTGAAAATCCACTTTTTCTTAAAAAAAAAATACGTACTTCATCTTCGCCTCAACCCCAATAATGCAGGCACTAAAACTGTTACATACAATTTTCTTATTTTTTCTCAATTTTTTTAAAATAATTCCTAAGAAACAATGTGTTATAAAGAAAATTTGGTCTGTAAGATTTCACATCTCAAACTTGCATTGTCACTGCCAAAGTTCTTTCGCACCTTTAGCATGATTGATGGCACACATTTTCAATTCAATTCAATGATGCTACAGTATTGATCAAAGCTTAAATGCAAGTTTCAAATGTTAAGCCTATCAGGCCAAATGTTCTTCCACATCCCTAAATATGATCTTGCGGGCGAAACGTCGGTTTCAAATGCTTTTCTTGAAAAACCTTACAATATGGAACAGATGTTTACCAGACGTTTAACTTTGTACGTGCGTACAAACACGCAGACGTCTAGTCTTAACTTTTAAAAACATTTATTAACATACGAATTCGTATACATATATTGTCAATGTACGATTACATCGAGCTCAACGATTTTCATCATATGAATTTCTTTCCAGTCAACGGCACCAAACAAGCCGAAGAATTCCAATGGAAAAAAGTGTTGGTTGATATGAATTTTTTTCTTCAAAATTTATACATAATAAAATAACCCCTTCGGCGATATAAGCCCAAAATTGCTCGTAATATAGTCCCTCTTCCCTTGTTTTACGCATATACGAGTACATGCAATTTTATTATTGCAGATAGGTTCTGACGAATAATACAAATGGTAATTCAATTACGCTTTCGCTTCACAATTGCTACTATTGTACTTAAAGATGAATTTCAAAGTAATATTTATATAGGAAACTCACTCAATATCTGAACAAATGTAAGGTTGTTTTTTTTCTAAAAAAAAAACCATTTGACGAAATCGTGAGTGCGTGTCAGACTGCTTGGCAATTAAAGCGTCATAGAAAAACGATTTTGTAAGGAAGAAATTCCGCGACTACAGATAACAAAAGTCTGTAAACTTTTGCAGCTTTGGAACACACAAAAACTAATCCAATAAACGTGAGACATGAAGGGTTTAACTGTTGCAATTCCTCCTTTCATTGCACACACACATAAAACGAATTCATTCCTTTTAAAACCAAATTCATAATCTCGTGATATCAATCATTCTGCTTCTGATGCCCTATCCTGACGCAAATTTTAACTAGTTGCTTCTGTAACACGTCAATAAATTAAATCAACAGTCAGTTATCAACTAAAACGTTTAACTCCACTGATGACATATGAATGTTGTATAACATGTTTCATGCCAACTGCAGACATTTTAAAGTTGTCATCAAATTTCATGATAAAGAAATATATGCATCATGTTTTTTTATTTTAAATGGTAAAATAGATGCAACATACTTAAAAGTGAAGTTTCATACATCTCCCAAAACGGTCAAAATTTTATAGTAAATCGGTATTTTTCAATCTGTAATTAATAGTAGCATTTCCTTAAGCCAAATTGTGCAAAACATTTTTATGTTTATCTTTAAATGTAAGAATTATATGACATGATTTAATCATTTCAGCCACACTGTAATAAATTACAGCAAAAAGTTAGGGGAAAATAATCAAAAATGTGCTTAATAAGAATATTTTACAATAGACACTAAAGCAAACTTTATAATTACAAATTAGTCAAATATACATAAAATATTTAAAGGTGAAGTTACATTCCCCAAAGCGAAAAAATTGTATAAGTAAATTTCTTTATAATTTATATGGATGTATCGGTATTTTTAAAATTGTATTTAATAGCAGTTTTTCCTTAAGCCAAATCGTACAATATATTTTTTTTAAATATATATTTTATTGAAATGTACGAATTATGAAATAACAAACATTTCAACCGCTATAAAAAATCTAAAATATAGGGCCAAATTATAGAAAAATGTGCTAGATGGGAATATTTTACAATACAGACGAAAGTAAACTATAATTTTAAACTACCCTTATTTCGTAATACACTAGAAAACCATTTTCGAACTAATTTGTGGGAATTATTTCAGAAAACTGAAAGGTATGGAAACCTTTTTTTAACCAAACATACGTTTTAGACAACTGAATTTAATTTTTTTTTTATTCGATTCATATTTAGTTTATTGAAAAAAAAATTTCAATTCTTTATCTGCAGAACAAAACCTATGACAACTATATAGTCGAACCTCGATTTACGAACGTCTCTATTTACGAACAATTCGATTTGTGAACACAACATGTTGTTTCGATTTACGAACATTAATCCAATTTACGAACGGGACAAAACCCTGTGTGCTACTAAAAAGTGTAAAGTTTTAGTGAATATGGCGTTAAGAATAATCACAGACATATAAATGTTGAATTAAAAAAGGAAATTATAGATAAACATGAAACTTGTGATCGCGTTTTGGATCTTACCAAGGAGTACAACATGGCGAAATCGATGATCTGCACTATTCTAAATAATATAGATGCGGTTTTATTTTTGGTAATTAAACTGCTTTCGTCTAATATTATTGTTATACATATGTGAACCTTCCTTGCATTTCAACCACACTATAGAACCTTGTACAAATTTGATGAGGTTGGTGTTGTGCAGAACTAAAAAAAAGCACCTATCGACAACACAAAATTTATAAAAATAATGTGAAATATCGGGCAGAGTCGTTGATAAGGGGGAATTAAGAGGAAAGGGCGGTGTTGAGCCAACGAGGGCATTTTTCGGACCTCCTTAGTACACAAGCCCTTCGTTTCCAGGTCAGAATCCAATGCTGATTCTCCTGCATTTTGTCATTCAACTGCCAATAAATTTAATTCCACACATAATACTCTATTATTTCCACATATAAAACCATACCATGTTAAAAAAAAATTTGGACAAGGAACGCATTAATTGGATTTACATTGAATGCAATGGGAAAAATTGATTCGAATTACGAACTTTTCCATTTACGAACAGAGTTATGGAACGGATTAAGTTCGTAAATCGAGGTTCCACTGTATACATGTACCAGATGCATGGTGGTAATGAAGATTTTGCAAAGCCTATAAACGCCAGAATAACACATGTGCATATTTGAATTTGGTTATAGGATTTAGCTTTCATTTTTAGCTACGTATTCTAGTGGCAATTCTGTCAACGTATTTTTGGCAAACGGACGCCATGTTGAAGTAGGAATGCACTGCAGACATTCAAAAGAGAATATTCCATTTCGTTTCTCTAACAAACCACCATTTTCGCATTTCAATTAGGCCCATAGCACACTGAAAATGCTGCGACACAAAACCCATTATAATTCAAGGGAATAACTACATCCTGCGCATAATGTTTTACCTAATCTTTCCTGTTGCTTTTTTATTTTTGCCATCAAACAATATAGTCCGCACTATTATCCATGAAGCAGAATCTTGCGAGAGTTTATATTACCATCGGATTTATTAGGCAGTATCTAACAAAAAATGTATAAAAACCAACCCTTTTGTTTGAATAGAGACTTCGCTCTCTTCTACTACACTGTGGTCCAACCATCTCAAGTTTAAGGATGATAGCATGGTGTCCATATTTTCATGACTTTGAAGTTTAGTTTTGCTACATCTTTCAACCAATGACCATTCTCTAAACATTAAGTCCTTTCTTGTATCATCAGGATCCACACATGTACAGTATGCCATGTAGCACAGACGTTTATACGAGAGGCGGTCAAAATGTGTTGCATATTCGTTTATTATTCGAAAACCAGACATCGTACAAAAAAACTGAAATAGCCCTTTAAAGAGCAGGTAATTTTGGTTTTAGGTCACTACATTGCGCCACAATTCATGCAGAACGTCGAACAAACTTTCAAAAAACAAAATGGCACCTCACTTGAAAGCGTCACGCTATATAGGAAGAAAGAAGTGCTATTCGATCGTTTTTCAGTGTTTAAAGCCATGAAACCGAGTGAAATTTATAGTGAATATGTGTTTATGGTGATAAATGTGTTTAACAAAGTACGGTACAGCAGGAACTTTAACAAAGGACACAAAACTGTAACTGACAAAAAGAGAAGTGGTCGTCCGAAAACGTCGATTTGTGACAAGAAAATTACAGTGTCATCTTTACTGACTTTCTTCCAAAAGGATTGACACTTAATGCAGAAAGGTATGGTATGTCACCGTTTTTTTTAACCAATTGTAAAGAAATACATACATGTGAGGAAACCTTTTTTTTTAATCCACCCATCAAAACACACCACCGACTGACGTCATCAGTCGTGAAAGAACCTAGTGTTTAACGCTAAAAGTTGGTTTTAAATTTTGTCAATACTAATAAAAAATGTAGTTTTCAAAAGTCGTATCAGCATAATGCGCATGGCATGGATCAACAACGAGAAATCAGGTCTGGGATGGAAATGCGACAATTTATCTAAAAATAAAATGACACCATGTAGATTGCATTTAAGCCATTGACCAAAATTTCAAATTGCAATGTTGTCAAAAGGATGGCGTTTGTCTCGTTTTGCAGAGTGATAAATTAGAAAGACGAAGGCAGTATAGCGAAGCACTGATATTAAATGATCCATGCACCATGTTGGCAGCAAAACGAGTGAACGATGAGGCATAGTTTGGACCATAGCGTGGAAATAATCTTTCCAAGAGAATAAATGCCAAAAAAATCCGGAAATATAATAACAATAATCCAAGAAAAAATCCAAAGGAGAAAGGCACGTATATGTAGTTGGTGACGCTTAAAAATAGCGTCATTTATACATCAGATATTGCCAGTGCTGCACTTCTGGTATTAAATTCCTTGTTAGACAAGATCATTTTTCTTACGATCTAAAAGTTCCATCTAAATCTCTTTGCTCATTCGTCACGAGCAAAATGCCACGGTGGAGTGGGCAGAAGAGCAGCATGCTCCTAATGCGTTGATAAATTTTAACAAATGAAGCATGGGCCTATCTAAAAGTATTAGCGCATTTACACAAGCTGGGAAAGTGGACCAACGTGGTCAAGATAGAAATGTATTTTCTTCAGGCCTCATTTTCTTACTCCAGTAATCATAACTATGTTAGAAAGTAACAGCTACTCTATATGGGATTTCTGAGTCTCTGTTAAGCAAGGGTTCAATTGTCAGAAAGAGCCACTCAAAATCTTGGCAAAAGTTTATAGTTCGTTGGATTCAAGACTTAAGATAAATCAATTTGACATGTATGTTGCTCTTGTTGATAATATTAACAGAAATGCCATGCAGGGTGTCTAGTGAATTTTCTGTAACAATGCAAGCAGAATTCAAGGTTTCATGGTTAATTTTATATTTTAAGCACTTCCCCCCAAGACGAATTTCCCAATAATTTTTAAAGAAGTTCAAACATTTTATAGAGTTTTAAAACAAAAGCTGCTTATGTTTTTCTGATTAACGATACATTTTAGTATAAACTGGTGTTTAACACTAAATTCAAGCATAATTCACGTAGTTTCCAAGGAGTGATAAATTCAAGTGCTTTTATCAACTTTCCCGATTTTTAAGACAAATTAGCAATGAATGCTTAGTCTTGACAACATTTTATTCTTAAAAAAAGCTGCTTATATTTTTTTTCCGATTAACTAATAATTTAAGCATAAACTGATGTTTGACACCAATTTCAAGCATAATTCATTTCGTTTCCGAAGTGCTACAAATTCAAGTACATTTCCCAACTTTCGTGATTTTCAAGGCAAATGAACAATGAATGCCTGAGAAAATGAATAAGAAATAAATGTAATGAAGTCTTGTCAACTTTATAAACTTCAGTGAAAATACACACTTCTGAAAACATTTTCTAGAATTTTAAAACAGAAACTGATTATGTTTTTTTCCATTAACGATTAATTTCAGCATATAAAGTGGTGCATTAATTTCACTAATTTCAAGTCATAATTCAAGACGTTTACGTAGTGTTACAAATTCAAGTACATTTCCCAACTTTACAGATTTCAAGGTAAACGAACAAAGAATGGCTTTGTTTTGACAAATATATAATAAACTTCAGTGAAATCCACCATTCTGAGATATGAATTTGACATTTATAAAATTAAAAATGCGTACGTTTGTCAAAAAAGAAGTTTATAAGAATCTAATAAGACTCATGAAATTGCTAGCTTTAAAAAGCTGGTACTCGATAATCTAATCTACACGTTTTGGAATATCTGCATTAGTTGAAATGCTCAATTCCTGCATTAAATCAATTACAAATTAAATCATGTGATCAAATATAGTGCGCATTAGTAATCAGGTGAAAATGTTCTTAAAAATTTAATTTAAAAGATGCCTTTTCCCACAGATGATTTTGCAATTGCCCACAAGTGTTTTTGACATCCTACAATTCCTCGGTAATGTTAAACAGTATATTGAAATTCATAAGCTCATGATATTAGAACCACTGAAATGCTAATACAAATATAAACAGCACACACGGATAACTCTTGCTTTAGCCTCGAGAAAAAAAAGTGCATCAAACGCAGAACTTATTTCAATTTGTGCAGTCTACAATTAAATAACGAATGAAATTTCTGTTAAATTGAATAAAATTGCAGTCTTATACAGAATGCATCCCACGCAGTACCATATTTAATACTGTATAACAAAGCTATTTTAGAACAGGCCTACAATATTCCATCTTTAATAAGAATGAAAATGATTTTTTATAAAAATATAAAAAATGTGATGTGAAGGCAAATTCATAACTATTCATAAACGTTGCAAAAAGTTATTAAATTGAGATGAGCCCTTGTAAGAACGTAGAAAAAAAACCTCAATGCAACTATTCTGCTTTGCTCATACATGTACTGTAGATGCAAGTGAAATATAGGTTTCCAATTTGATTAACAAGATAAAGTTAGGAGAAAAATACCATTGGCAATATAGTATTAAAAATATTTATTCTGCTTCAGTGAAGCGAGAAAACTGCCAGACAAAGAAAGAGAGGAATGGCTCCATTACCTAACTAACAATCAAGTTTTCTTAAAGCAACCTAACATCGAGAGTAACAACTATACCCTTGGCTAAAAATAAGGAAATCTGATTAACTCGCATGCATTTTACTGGAGAAAATTGAGACTATAATGCGTCTTATTAAAAAATATTCTTCATCATAGTGATTCGTGGTCGGGTAAACAAGTCTTCAATAAAGGCATTCGGCGATTAAAAATTCCATGCACGAATATTGCTCAATAAATTGTTGTTTAAATTTACGAATAACTCATCCAAATAAATAGCATAAATAAATTTATATGCAAACTAGTATTATACAGGGTGTAACAGAAGTCGTATTTAGAGAAGTATTGCAGTTTAGCTTTTATATTGGGGCAAGATGTACATACTGCATATTTGTTTCTTACTTAAATGATTATTTCTGCACAAATTGAATTTGTAAATGTAATAAGTAGCATAAATACATGTATATGCAAACAAGTATTATACAAGGTGGAACAGAAGTAATTTTTATGGAATTGCAGGTTAAGCTTTTATATTGGGGTCAAATGATTATTTCTGTACAAATGGAATTCAAGAGCTACGTGTCTGCAAGTCAAGGGATTACATGTTTCACATGTTAAGGGACGTTACACCAATTTAATTTTGACAGTTGTTGCCAAATTTTTCCAAACGCTTCACCGCAATGCACAAATTTGGGGCACAAATACGGAAATGTGAATGGCCTCAAAAATGATGGCCATGTCAGATTTTGCCTCATAAATGTCAAATGTAACCACTTGTAATCCAAATTATATTAGACCTATCTCTTACATTTTTCAAGATATTAAGACATTAAAAGAGGTAGTGACTTACAACTTTACATAAAATAATTTCAATTTGTATATATGCATTAATAAAATTTAAAAAATTATATAGCATAATTATCAAAAATGCCATAAACATGTTTGTCTACCTAAAAGCAATGTTCAAATTCCAATTTATTAAAACACAATAGTTTCCATTTTTTATCCCTGACTTATGTTGCAGATAAAAAAACTTCTTTTCTCAGTAAATTGAAGTAGCAAATTGATGCAAATGACGTAGACTTGCGCATGCCAATTTAAAATAACAATAAATTCCAAGAAGAAAAAAATCCTGAAAGAACTTTCATTTGATTGTACAGATGTTACAAAAATGCAGATAAATGAATGCGTTGTAATATTAAAACTAAAGTGAAGTTCGCCTTGTATATGCAGAAAAAGTACAAGAAAAGCCACCACTTTATTCTAACAATGTCTAAGGGCAACTTCACGAAAAATTTAATTTGAGTTATTGTTATATCTTTTTGAATCTTCAATAAAACGTTTTTTGGGACTTGAATGGGAGGGAGATCGTGCATCTTCCACTCAAACGCACACAAATATAAATGAGACACTAACGTTTTATCGTAAACGTTTTAACGGCTAAATAGCTTAAACAAAAACAAAAATGCATTCTTTAAGTTTTTTTTTTAATCCAACTTAACATAAAAAGTTAACCATAATCGCTGTATTATTTCTCTCACAAAGAACATTTTTTAGCGAGAATTCTACACCACGATGGATTTGAATGGGTGGATTTAATAATAAAAAAATAACGGGCTGTTTTCCCGAAATATAATGAAATTTATGTATGAAGTGAAGAAAGCAGTGTAGCGGAATGATGCGAAGATAATGAAAATTATCTGCTATATCTGGCGGTATTTTTCTCTCATTATTTTCTTTCTCGCATACAATTAAGCCACCCAGCCCATACATCTCCATATTTTTTTTATTGTTTTTTTTTTCTCAACGAGGATTCACATTCTAAGATGTCATTTCAGAATTCTACAAGATGGTTCGATGGCAAGAAATAAGGTTGCAGCATTTTGGGAACATGGGATAATTCAACGCTATTTAGAATCACGATACCTTAAAATGTATACAAAACACAAAAGCCCTTTCAAATACTAATCTTAGGAAGCAATAGCGGGCTAGGTCCAAAATATTGGTTGCCAGGATACGAAGGGGGCCTACTTACAACTAAGGTTATCATTTCAATTTTACAAGAATTAAAGATATACAATCAAGGGGAAAAAAGGTTCAAATACATTTTTGCAAAATAATTGTGTATTTTTAGTAATTAAAAATGGTAGATAATGTACGTATTATTCACAGCATACATTTATATACTAAATGCAAATACAGAATGTGAAATATTTTTTATAAAATTTAAAATAAATGGTGGTAATGTTTAAATGGACTCAATTCATCAGGGGTCCATTGGGCATCGGTCAAGCTACACCCCTGGCCAATATACCACCGCTAGGAAGATGTATACAATTCAACACAACTCAGTACTCTATAGTCAACAAATAAATGCCATATGGTATGGAGGTGGTACCCAATCATTTCAGGAGTGCTACGTCAGTAGCGACGTAGACATTGTTCAATTGAATTTTTATTAAATTTGGACATTCCCCAGGATGGCTAGCAAGATGGAAACAAGATGTGAATTACAAGAAAAATTAAAGCGTTTGAATAACCCCATAGATAACGTTTCGCGTCTGGACCTCAACGTGTCCCAATTTTGTGAGTGGAGCATTTCTGTCACACTCTCGGAATGTTGGTAATTCCCCTGAACAAATCTGGTTGCCCTACGCTGGATTATCTAAGAATGTTTGTTATGAAATTCTTTACAAAATACGTAAAACATTTAACTTGAGAATTGCAGATGCCTTTTGTTACTTGAATTAAGCTACACCACATTTAAGTTGGTTATCTATTCAACACAAAAGCAACGTCTAGTTGGATTTAACTAGCATCCCAACAAATGAAAAAATTAATTCTGTTTCACCTTACCTGAAATTTCCATTCGACTTTATGAGCCCAGGGATTAGCTCGAATGACGCATTCAAAGTAGACATCAATGCCTTCCTTGATGTTATCCTCTCTCAAAGAGCTTCCTAGTTTTAAACTCATTATCGGTGCATCTGTAATGAGAAGTGAAGACAAAACATGTAAAATGTTGGCAAATGTTTAGAAATTGGCATTGTAGTATGCAATTTTCCCGGATATTTTTTTTTTCTGTAATTACTTTAGGAAACCGTTGTAAGCAGCATGCATCTAAACGCTACTTAGCTTCGTTTTATGTGCCCAGAATATTAAATTCAGTTTGATTTCTAAATTCTAATTAACCAGGGATTTGAACGAAGTCCATTAATTGCATCGCTTAAGTCTATCCTTCAAGAGCTATATAGTATTAGCTTTATCCTTCAACATTAACCAACGTATGTTGATAAGACCATGCCTATAGCAACGTTTGCATTTCTAGAGAACGCAGTTAAAGTTCAAGCAGATCACTTTGGCAGCTACCACGAAATTTTATTCAAAATTAATTATCCTTTATCGACAATCGACTGTTATTTTAATAATCTACATTCTGACGTTTTGTTCACTATGGCAATTGATGACAATTATTTGGGTGAATGCTTACTTAAGTCTAAAGTGCTCATGTATTACTATTATAAGAAATTTAACTGTTAACATCAAAAAGAAATTTGCAAAATTAATTATTTATTTTCAATTTCTAAATTTGTCTAAAAATGGATTATAAGCTCTTTAATAACGTGATCTCCATCGCATAATTAATACATTGTAGATTACGATTTCGACACGACAGGGAATAAGAGGGTTTTAAGTACATGAACTCTTCTAAAACTCATTTTGATACAACTTGAAAACTATGCCAAGCTTATGAACATTAGGCAACTCATAACTACTTAATAAATACTCCTCTGAAATACTGTTATATACTCTTACACTATATCTCTGTAGAAAATAAAAAATCCAATACGTTTTAAAACTTTAAAATATTTTTACTAACCAGACAACGCCAGATTCAATGGCATAGACAGTACCAGTCTCTTTCCCTTGTGTTGTTATTTTGTATCAATTACCAGACCAATCTAGCTAGGCAACGGAATGCCCATTACAAATAATCCATTTTTTATTATCAGACTATTTCTAAAGAATTTAATTAAAACAATCAGAATCAGCTTTTATTATGTGAGCTAGAATTTGTTTTTGCAGTATTCTCCATTTTTGTCAATTGGAATCCAAACTGACACATTTGCCATTTACAAAAATGTTAACTAGTGCAAACAACTAGAAAATACATGTGCACATGTAAAACTAAGTTGGGATAATTGATTAATCCACATACAATATAATTGTAACACATATTGCATATGTGTAATAATGACGATCGGAAAGCAACGTTGCCCAAATGTATCATTTTTTAAAAAAGCAGACAAAATTAAATTAGTTTTCTTAAATTCTGTTTAATCATAATTCAAATTTCATGCCTATTAAAATAAATGCGATTTCTTCCATATCCTCGAATATGTACGTATTGTATACATCCATGCATGAATTTAAAAAAACTTTAAATTTTATATATTGTGAGAGGGAAAAGTAGGATGATATTCTTCTTAAGAAATTTTTTCTATTTTCGGAATCTAGTTAAATTATGTTTATCGAATTTTTAATTCAAATGATTACTGAGGGGATCGATCGAGATAAGTCGTAAAAAATACAAAATAAACATTTACAAGGCAAATTTCGGACATGAAGTCATCTTGATGAACAACATTCCAGTATTTTTATGCAACTCTGTAGTTGCCATTCTGTTCATAAAATGTGTGTTTATGTTGTAATCTGGAGTTGAATGTGTATGCATATGCCACACGCGCGTACTGTGCATCAATGGCCCTTTTCCCCTGTCTTAAATTTAAGAAAAGCGATCCCATACCACCAATACCTTCCCTTCCGATTAACTGCAGCGCGTCTCCAGAGACTCTGTTTAGCATGTGTAGGGATATGAGGAGGTTAGTTTGAAAATCAGTTCGCGTTCTCAGCTCTCCATTCTTCATCCGAAGGGGTCATGTTTTATTATATGTAAATTAATTAAAACGCCAAGCGCAAATTAATGTATTGAGAAAGCAGCCAAATTGCGTGCCAGCTCGTAAATTGAACGCTTTAAAAATATAAGATTCATCCTGGCAATTAATGCAGGCGCGAGATAAGGCAAATACGTTCAGATTCAGCGCTGAAAATGCAAAACATCTGCTACAGAAGAAGCCCCTCATAACCTTAAGTGCCATTTACGCCAAGCTGCAATCTTAAATTTATTAAAAAATGAACTTGAAAGCCGAAATTAAAAGGGCGGCAGAGAAGAGTTAAAACCCTCAAGCAACCACAACCACGGATTAAGCCACGTGGTTCCAAAATGTTCAAGTACACAGTATTCGTTTAATTTGCATCAATGTCTAGCAATAAGCTCACTAATATTCGGTTTCTTCCCTGGTCCTCTTGCATATATTACGAAATTTTC
Organism: Julus scandinavius; assembly: GCA_034696685.1. Classification (NCBI taxonomy): domain Eukaryota; kingdom Metazoa; phylum Arthropoda; class Diplopoda; order Julida; family Julidae; genus Julus; species Julus scandinavius. The sequence goes on along the minus strand of JAQGAE010002466.1, from coordinate 1,053 downwards.
AAAATGGCGGCCATCATGCATTACAACAATGCTTGGCAAGGAAGTATTATAATGCATTTTTTTTTTTTAATGATTACAGCCATGTATTTCGTCAACATGTTGATGATTGCTGACCTGTCTTCATTAAAAAGTTGACAGAATCCGTCAACAAATGCGTCCAGTTTATGGCGCTTCTACCAAGTTCGTCTGCACAACGTCTGTCAATTGAGGTCGGCATTTGATCACATAGCTGAGCATGCGCAGTAAAGTGCCAACATTTTTTCCGTTTGATCTGGACCGCCTCCCGAGCGATCAGAAAAATGTTGACAAAACCATGGTAAGGCAACAAAAAAACGTCATAAGTTTGCTCAAACATCACGGTAGGCAAACGTTTTTTTTCTAAATTTGTTTCAGCAAACCATGTTGATCAACATTGTTGCCGTATGTTAACTGCAGTGGAGACGGGGCTTCAGATTTTACGCAAATGTTGTCATATTGAAGATACAAAGACTTATGGTGTTAATGGATTGAATCATGAATTTAAAACTTTAAAAGTTATTGTATACACTGCAGATATAGTTTTTCGATTTTTGTGTGGTAATTTATATAGATTAATACTTTTGCGGGATATGTTAGGTATAAAGTTGTTATAAACGGGTAAATTGTGTTTTTGTGCAATGATATATTTTGTATGCCCAGATGGGGGCGATGTTATTATATAGCAGACAGTCTTTTTGTCTGTCGGGGTGGATTAGACATCGCCTTGTTTTGGTAAATTACGAGTATAGTAGAGTCTGTATTTTGACTTTTTTAGATAAAAGGATACTTTTAAGGGGGAAGTAGGGTTGTATCACTAGATGGTGAGAATTTATTAATTTTTAGTGGGAGAAGCATGCTCATAGTTTTCAATCCTACTTTTCGTCTGAATTTATTACATTTTCTATGTAGTGTTTGATGGCATTCAAAACTGGATTGATCGACATTCAACAAAATGTCATTTAAGCTGGATCACAACACTATCACTTTCAATGGGTGAAATTTTAAAACACAATCACAGCCAAACAAAAAGAGATT
>JAQGAE010002465.1:0-17745 GCA_034696685.1 Julus scandinavius | reverse complement strand
TTAGAATTACATCACGTAGCCTATGGTGGAAGGAGCGAAATTAGTTTATTTGCATGATAACGAGTCTGGACGATGATTACATCAAATTAGAGACACGTGATTTTGCCCCGTGGCGAAATCTATTTGCAAATTAGAATTCAAACTTTCCCGCCACGGACAATTAGCAAGAGCGCTGTTGGTGAATGAAGTCGATCACGTTTTGTCTTGGACTCGAAAATTTAAGTTTTGTTGCTTTAAAAAGACGTGTAAGTATTTAGGTGGAGTTTTTCATTTAAGTAACTTAGTACTTTTTATGCGTTTGGATCATCCACATGTCTGCATGTTGATCTGAAGAGCAGTCTCCTGTGATTTTAGCTAAGGCCGGTGCCACAGTTGGTCAAAAAACTAAAGTTCAAGCTTTATATCTTCTAATCTGAATCTCAAGCTTAAACTGAAGCTTAAATGACACCCTACCACAGTTGATGAGTCTCATTGGCTATCTGGAGCTCGTCTTGGCAAATTTTCTGTGCAGCTGCGGTAATGTATCTGAGCTAAACTTGAGTCTACGCAGCTTGGTCTCAAGCTCATGTTATTTGAGCAACTGTGGTATGGGGGTAACACTTTAGTTGGTAGTCTCTCCTTTATAAAACACTCATCTGAATCTGGTAATCAGATAATTAAGAATGTCATCATGAAATTGAGTTACTGTGTTACACAGATTTTCATTTGTCGCATTCAGGAGGCTCACTCTTGTGTGTTTTGTGTGTAGCATACAATATAGGGACTCATCTTTAACTTATGATGCAAGTATACTTATATTCATGAAGATTTGAATGTTTCATGTTTCAGGGTGATGTTGTCATCGAGCATCTGGAAGCTTTGCCTTCGTCAGTGCAATAGGAAGCGTGCCGGAGTTTATTTCTCCACTTCCCACCACATCGTTAATAGTCTTGCGAATAATTCAAAGCATGGAAATGGAATATTCGAAATTTGTAACAAGCAGGTACTCGAGAGATTCAAGATCTTGGAACAGAGGCAGATTTTCCATAAAAGACAATACTCCACTAATAATGACGGCCTCGATTCTGTGCAAAGTGTTCACAAAACAGATGAAAGCATAGAAGAATCTCAAGAGTCGCTGGTAGTTGGCCCACCTGAAGAATTTGTGCAAAGTTTGAGCGAGGAAGATCGGCGAAAACTAAAGGTACTTTTGCTGGAATTTGAAGTGTTACGCCAAACAGGTTATCCCGTTCCAAGGGAAATGAATGTCCTCCAATGGCGGGAAGCCATGGAAAAAAATAGCCGTTCTCAGAGGTTAAAATGGTATCGATTTTTATGCATCACGGAAGTACGCAAGGCGAAAAATAAACTCAAAATGTCCAACTATAGCCAAGAAATCGAAAAAGTGAGAGCTGAAAGAAAGTTAGCAAAGGTCGCAGATCCTTCACAGTATGAAAGAGAATATGGTTTGGGTAGAAATACTATATTCATGCGCGTAGACGAACCTCGTATGAATGTTGTTTACAATTCTTGGCAGTGCGAGGCAGTTCAGTTTGGACAGAGCATAGTAATTGATTTAAGTTTTGGTGATCAAATGACTAAGCAAGAGGCATTTAATTGTGCTTTGCAAATCCGATGTCTATATGGATTCAATAAAAGAAACAGGTGAGCATTAATGTAGTATTTTTTAGAAAATAATGTTAGCGGAATGTCCGAAAGTTGCTTCAAAAATGTGTTTCTAATTCATCCCATTTTACTGTAATCAATTAGGCAGCCGTTCCATTTGCATTTATGTAATGCAAGTCCTGACAACCAGCTGTTGAAGTTAATCAATAGAGTCATTCCAAATCTGCATTCTCCTATGTGCATAATATCAGTTACAGATGAAAGCTACCTGGACATTTTTCCAAAGGAAAAGCTGGTTTACTTGACAGCTCATTGTAAAAATGATCTCATCGACTTTGACCACGATGCAGTGTATATAATTGGTGGAATAGTGGACAAGTCGGCGCAGAAGCAAAGTTCCCTAGCCAAGGCTAAGAGGGATGAAATCTCTATGGCCCGTTTGCCGCTTGACAGATATTTAGAGTAAGAAATCTATGGGACGTGATACATTATCAAGGATGTGCAAACTTTCCTTACCTACCCCTCGCCTTAAAATATCCAATCATGTTTTCTGTATTTCATAGCTGGGGTCAAGGAAAAAAATCTCTGACCCTTGATCAGATGATGAAAATAATGCTCGATATCAAGAACACCGGCTGTTGGAATACAGCACTAAAACATATTCCAAAGCGCAAATTGAAGAATGATGAAACTAGTGATCAACTTTCGAGACCTCCACTGAAGTTAGTAAAACATGATCACTAAAAAAATGTAACAACAGATTCCAGAAGGGCACTCTTTTACGGCAATCTATTAGAAGCTTGCAAGAACATCAATAGTCAAAGCACTGTAATAATGTGTTTGCCACAACTAACACTAAAATTCACACCTAACTCAATAGGTGATATTATATTTTAAATGCCTTTCTAAACACAATGATGCTTTATGTATCCCCAAAAGATGACAAAAGTATATAATTTGGTAATCAGCACATCACCACCATTCTATTTAGTCTATAAAGGAAATGTATGCTCTACATGCAATTTTAATTGATTCGAATGATATTCATGTGACTAATTTTCTAACATTTTGACTTTTTATAGACTTGAGCGGAGTTTGTTTGATGATGACAATTGATGGATTTTTATTTGCGTCGTGGTTTTAATTGTTTGCTTCCATCTACATCTATCACAGTTTGAGAAATAAAGTAGAATTTTTGAATAAAAGCTACTCTCAGGTAATAGATGTGCTTTAATTGTTTCTTTAAATTGTTTTTAATTATGGACAAATATTGAAGTTGATACAAACTATTTCAGTGTTATTATTATATTTTAAAGTTTATTCATTCAAGCTTGCAAAAAATATTATAACACTATAGACAAATTGGCTGATTACCATTGCTAATTCAGTATATACTGCAGGTAACTACTTTTGAATGGGTTCTAGGATACTCCCCACAATGGCTACTGCACGCAGGATTGGTGGGCCAAGATTATACCCACAATGCATGTATCCCACCACGTGTACTGGTAATCAGCTGATGTGATGCCAGCGCCATCTATAGAACATTTAAGTCAACAGCCGGCACATAAATTCAATTTTTTTTTATTCAAAGTCACCATTCCACCAGCCGAGCATTGTTCGCGAACATGCAGGATGGGCTCCCGTTCACACTGCCTGAGCACGGTTTGCGAGCACGTGTTCTCGAGCATTCAACATGGCTCCCGGGTTATCCCTATCAGCTCAAGGCATTTTTCAGGGTCCCACTCCATGTTACAAAAAAACACGTAATACCCACAAAAAGCAAAAAAATATACAAAAATCCCGCAAAAACTTACGCAAAAACCTCGCAAAAACTTCAGGCGAAAAGCTAAAACTGTCTGCTCGAGTTCTCCGTTCACACTGGACGCGCAACGAACACTGCGTTCTTGCTTGGCTGTCGGCTTACATTTCTAACATACAGTTGTAAATGTTTGTCGATAGATGGCGCCACACGGTTAGTTTTTCAGCGTATTCTGAGGATGTGGTCACGCTTCTTCGCGCAGCTATGTGATGAGGAATGTTTATAGACTGCCAATTATCTATTCTTCTTGTATCGTGTGAGTATCGTATGTTATAAATTTCAGTATTCAAGATTTGGATTTCATACCGTATAGTGAATCTTTTCATATTTTATTGTAATTAGGATGTGTTTAGCCTGTAAGGCCAAATAGTCTCGTAAAGTGTTTTTACAACGTACTATAGGCCCGAAGCCCGGAGTTATGAAAATGTGGGAAGACCGATCATTGGTCATAATTAGCGATTTAATTATACTTTTTGAAAAAAACTAGTTTATTGTTGTGAAATATGAAATATCAGGGTGGCCAGTAGCCTTGAAAGCTGAGGAATTATGCTGGAAGATTTGTCAGTCTATAGAAAATGTTTGAGACTCCTTCGAAAATTGTTGAAACTCTAGAGATCTCTGTAGAAGATATGAAAAAGACTGAAAATTTATCGAAATCTGTAAAAAATTATTCAATGACTAATAAATGTGTCAGTCTCTAGAAAATGTTTCAAAGCCTGTAGAAAATTTTTGAAACTGTCGAAAATTGAAACTTTCTAGAAAATTGTTGAAACTGTAGAAAATTGTTGGGATTCGATCTAAAAAATTTGTCAAACTCTGTAGAAATTGTTGAAACGGAAAATGGAAAACTAATAAATAACACCTTTAATTAGCTGTAACTTGAACTGCCAAAAGCCTGTATTGCTAATTATCAGGCTATCAAGTTGTTGTCAGGATATCAAAACATGTTAGTCCACACTTTGACCTGAACTCTCAACACCACCGACCCACATCATCCTCATGACCCTACGCTCAACCACTCGGCCACTGCAACCACAGAGTTACACATTTTGGAACTTCTATTTATGCTTGGGTCCATGCATGAATTTAAGTTTTTTTTAATTAGCCCCTAGAAAAAAATCCTTGCTCTATTTTCAAAGTTTTTTCACTTCCCTGACGTAAGTGACGTCCTCTTTTAGAATTGGTCATAAAAAACACGATTTTGTAAATATAACACAGCGAATAACGTAAAAACAATGGTTTTTGGGCTGTTTTCGAACATTGCAGTTGAAAAGTTGGATTTTTGATTATGAATGAGGACGTCATTTGCCTTCGAAAACACCAAAAAGTGTGAAAATCGAGCGATGATTAGCCGAGACACAGCGTATTTTAAAATCAGGTAATACATAACGGAATTTATGGATTATATCCCTACAAAATCTACAAAAAAAAATTTTTTTTTTGCAAAATGTGCTCGCCAAATCGCGTTTTTTTCTGGCAGAGGATCTAAGGCAAAATTCCCTATTACCATTAAACGTGGTGGGAACAAGGCATTGTGGGTGAAATCTTGGCCTACCAATCCTGCGTGCAGTAGCCATTGTGGGGTAGGTCTGGTCACCTTTTGAATGTAGTTTTGTACCTTTTCCTTTCTAGCAATAATGCTTGCTTTTTAAATAAAGCGAGTTTTTATGCTATATTCCCAAAATGACCATTTGTAGTGATTTCAGATAGTTGATTTGATTATATAAATTTACAAATATTTTAGACAGTTCTACAGCTGTAAATTTATATTTCATATTTCTTGATTCCTTTCAGGCGAATGTTTGCCACAAACATCTGCAAAGTTTATTTCCACACATGCAACAGAAAATGTACCACCATATATTTTTCTACTACTAGACTCTTGATTGACAATGTGACAATTAACAATTCCCATCTTATAGATGGCAGGTCATATATTCACAGCTCACTGTCATCAAGGAAAGGTCAAGCTAAAAATGATGGGCTCTTTAGCCTGAAAACTAGATTCTCCACTGGTAATTACAGCCTTGGTTCCATATCGGAGGATGCCCGAGAAATAGGCGAATCATGTGAAGCACCGTTAGATGCACTAACATATGGCCCACCCGAAGAATTGTTTCAAAGTTTAGGGGAAGAAAATCGGCAAAAGTTGAAGTTGCTTTGGGAGGAATTGCAAGTAATTAAGCGAAAAGGTCATGGCATCCCAAAGAAAATGAGCTCATTGCAATGGCAGGAGGCATTGACAAGAGATACTCACTTTAAAAAAATTAAGTATCTTCAGTATTTATGCAGGAAGGAAACTTATAAGAAAAGAAAAGACCTAAAAAAGAAAGCAAATTTTGAAGAATCTGAAACAGCGAGGCTAGCGCACGAGTTGAAAAAGGCCAATGACACTTTGATAAACAAATGTGATCTTGAAAAGTGCAAAAACACTATATTCTTACCATTTTCCAAAAATAAGATGAATACTGTTTACAACTCATGGCAGTGCCAAGCAATTCAGTTTGGACAGAGTATTGTGATTGATTTGGGATTAGATGACCAAATGAGCAAATGGGAGGCCTTCAATTGTGCCAATCAAATTGCACACATGTATGGATTCAATAGAGAAAACAGGTAATTTTTAACCATATTTTACTCAGTCATTGCTTAATTTTTCATGTTGTGCAGTTCATTTATGGTAGAACGAATGATACAATTTCTTAATGGATTCCATTAATCAGCCTTACGTTTTGTTTTGGAATTTGTAAAGACATCCATCTAAAATGCAATTTTTTTTTATTTTTATTAAATTAGGCATCCGTTCTATATTCACTTGTGTAATGCTAGTCCTAACAACCAGGTCCTACAGTTTGTAGAGCAATGCATACCAAATTTGTATTCTCACATGTGCATGATAAAGATTACAGAAGAGAGTTACCTGGACGTTTTTCCAAAAGAGAAGTTGGTTTATTTGTCGCCTCACTGTAAGAACGAGCTCATAAATTTCGATCACCATGCAGTTTACATAATCGGAGGAATGGTTGACAAGGTGGTTAAGCGACCCGTCTCTGAAAACAAGGCAAAGATGGAAGGAATTTCAGTGGCATGTCTGCCACTTGACCATTACTTGCCGTAAGCATTCTATAAGTTGAAATCCGCTTTGACTCTTTGGCATTGGTGAACTGGTTGATACTTTTTGCATAAATTTTACTGTCATACATTGCATTTCATAGGTGGAGACATGGAACGAAATCTCTAACGCTTGATCAAATGATAAAAATTATGCTGGATATCAAGAATACCGACTGTTGGGCTACAGCACTGAAACATGTTCCTACACGCAAGTTAAAGAAGGTAAGAAAATGAGATTTAATTACTATGCAATCACATTAAACTTTGTACCTTGTGTGATATATCTTGTGAGATAAAAGTATGTCTGCATGACTAGTATATCATTTGCTAATTTCATTTGTAGGATTAAGAAATTGCTGTTGATGAGGGTTGCCTTTCAATATCATACTTTTATTCAATAAAATAAAGATTTTTCAGTCAAAGTAATGCTGATTTGCTATTTGTGGACTCTTTTTAAAGTAATATTCAATTACTTGTCGATGTCGTGCATTTCACAACGGAGACGAAATTTCAGGAAGCATTTTAATATCATACAATTAAAAAGGCACTTTGTAACATTTTGGTTTATGTTAAAGCTTTTAGTCACCGGAGACAAATAATTAATCTACTACTTGCATCCTTAATTCGTTTCTTAAGTAATTGAGCATGACTTTCAGGATTTGACCTCTTATTGACAAATCTCCACTCAAAAGGGTAACAAAGGAAATGACGTCCATCATGTCAACATTTGTCAAAATTGCTTGAATCCTCTTTGACAGTTCTGCTTTCTGCCTGAAGGACATTTCACTCAGCACTTGTTGAACAGGTTTGAACTTTCCTCGAGCATTTGCTGCAGCAAGACATCCACCAAGTGTGCCTCCTGAAATATAAAGTCATTCTTTAACATCATTGGAAAGTGAGGGTATAAGGTGAAGTTAGATTTTATATTTTTTTTAACAATTAAGAATTGTATTAATAGTAAGCACATTTAGGGCGACTAAACTAACTTTTTATAGTGGCAACCCGTGTTAACATCCTTACGATACCATACGAATTTAGTAATACTTTTATTTGGCAATGCTTTGCCCAGAATGTGGTAAATAAGTGCAGTGTTTTTCAACTGGTATATCATGGATGCTAGGTACAGGATCGACAATTTCAAATTCTTTTTAAATGAAATCACCTTGTTCAACGCGTGTCACAAGTTGAAAAACACTTGACTTGGAGTGTCACAACAGGGGACAGTTGTTCACTCTCATCACTAATTATGAGTTAGTGTACATGCAGGTCTTCAAGTAGTAATGCTGGTAATGGTATAAACATATGGTTTTATGTTTTAGCTGCAATAGATGACAATGTCTTGAAATGGCAATATTGTTTAGATGAAAGTTTTGCAAACAATTGTTCCTCACCAACGGCGAGTCCTATGGGACCTCCAAGAAGTCCTCCCGCAATAGTAATCCCACCTACAAGTAATCCACCTTTAATTGTCTCTGAAACTGTCACTTTTAATTGCTCTTCAACTGCCAACTGGGACAAAACTTGCATCACATCTTCTGTTGACAACATCTTGCTGTAAAGTAAAGCAAAGTTATAATTAAGTTTTAATATTTTAAGAAAAACATGCAAAGCACGTGTTTATACACTATATTTCTCGTTAGATACATTTAATTGGTTAACTTTAACTTAAAAAGAAGATAAATCTCACACTAGACTGAATCAGGTCTCCACTTGTTTTGGCGCTGTTGGTTCGTCCGTATAATTATCCTAAATTGGCCGATTTTCAGTTAATTGCAGTTAATGCCAATTATCAGATCCACGATTAAATCATCTGAGAATCCAATAATCTATATCGCTTCTATTTTACTATTTATTTATTGTATATTTTACAATTTTGGGTGCTATTTGGCTTTGTTAGCACGGTGATTCGTTAGCACATGGGGAAATGCATATGATGTCACGCTTTCAAAGCAATGATACCGTACATCTAAAATCCCCATGCCAGGCGATAAATTATTTAAAAAACAAACTAAAATTCAAAACGAATGATTATATATACTCATTTTGATTACAAAAATTGTAAGTAAATATGTATGGTTTGATTAAACTAGAATAGATTTCATGGTATCTGTGATTGTATCATTGTGGGGATCTTCCTATAGGGACACTACAGTCTTGTACGTTTTATTTTAAAAATGGCGTCTTCTATCTTGTGATATTGTTGTTGTTCTTCCGATATTTTTAATTTTGATACACAAGTTTTAGCTTATCCTTTATTAATATTCGAAAAAATGATTTGAGTTTTAAAAAGAAACCATATAGAAAGGCGAGACACAGCTGACATGATTGTTTTGAATCTCGGAAGGTTAGGTACGTGAGATTGGTCCTGTCCTACTAGGCCTAATTCCAAATATTTTGCTACTAGTGACCTACATTTAACAAAATGTGTCAAGTTTTGCATTTTGGTTGAAAAATTCCATGACTTCCACTATAAAGACTTCAAATTCACGTTAAACACGAGCAAAGTGTCTCGTTAGTATTAATTTTATACAACAAATTGCAATATCTGGACTTCAAAGGATAAAGAATAATGGGTATGAAAGGTAAGCAAATTAAAGTTGAAATTCTAATGTTAATTAATTTTTTATCTGTAAAAAGATGAATAGAAAAGTGTTTATATTTGTGCTTCGTAAATGTATTGATTTTAACTTGTACAGTGTACAATAATTAATTAATGGCATTTCTTTAAATATTCAAATTTGGGTGTATCCATATGTTATCTATCTAGATTACACTAATTAATACATCAACAATGTCCATGTGAATTTGAGACCATCGCCTTGTTTATGTTATTATTTTTCGAAGAAGTATTTGCCATGAAAAAAGAATCTAATGGCTGATTCAGAGCATATTATAAGCCAGGGGATGAAACCAGTTAAGATGATAGAAATATAACACTCAAGTTAGCGATCAGTCAAAATTGGAATGGGGCCAATATGTGGGCATTTCCTAGACTTAATATAATTGTTTAATCATTATTAGTGTTCAGTTAGTTAAAATTACATTGCATGTCATTCATGAAACAAGTGACGTACATTTGTTAAAGAAGTAAAATCAATTCAGGTCAATAAATACCATCAAACACATATTATGGAAATTTATCTGTATGGTATTGTAATCAGTTATGAAATGCAGTATAAATCCAAACATGGATTAAAAAGCTGTCATAGTGTTATCATGTTTAAAACACTTGTAAAAGTATAGTAGATGTCGAATGCATTATTCTTTTATCACATGTATCGCTCTATTTCATCAAACAAATGTGTGGATGAAAAAGCCTATGATTGCCATGGTGCTTATTTTTGAGAAAAATCTTCCGAGTGAAATTGTTTCCAACATTAGTGGCATGTCGAACTTTTTGTGTGTAATGTTTTCACTTCTATATAATTGTAACATTGTTTTTTAAATGTATACTTTTTATCTATGTATAGGATAGTGGTTTAAAATCAGATAAATAGATGCACTAGTTATACATTTTTTCGTGCTTTTTCGTGCTCTTTTTGTAACACCACATTTTATTTCACAAACTACTCTGTAGCCGAGCTGGATGACGAAGGAACCACAAGTATGATGATGCCATCATCTAAGTCAGAAAGGTATAGTGACTCAAATTAGTATTTATGTTATTAAAAAGCATTCAATAAATGTATATTTGTGAAATCGTGGTGATCCTAGATCAAATTGTCTTTCTCCCCATATTTCTCCATTGCACTAAGAAATGAAATGTGGGTATTGATTTTTCATGGTTTTGTGTGAATGTAATTCAGTAAGCCTTTACATAATATAAACAAATGCCATCTTTTGTCAAGTGCCAGCCATTTCCATAACTTGTTATGGGAGCATATGATCGTACCATCCGAGGCATTAGGAGTAAAAGGCCATGTCTTGATGAATAAATTAGTTAAATTATGCAGAAATACGTGCTGTTGTTGTTAGATGTCCATACAGCCTACTGTACTTTTTAATTAAAGATGACTGATCATTTTATGAAACAATTCTTGGAATGGTTTTCTTTGTATAGCCATGAATTGATTATATTAATTAGTGTAATTAGAATTAATAATAAATACTGGTATACCTTCATTTGCCATGTTGCTTCAAGGCTGTCAAATTAGAGTAAGCAAATGTTGTTTTATTCTCTGGCCACTTTTTGATTACTGTCTTGGCGTTGGAAACCATTTTTCACTTGGAATTGCTGCCATGGCACTAGGAAAGAAAATACCAGATTGTGAAAATGCTGCTTCCAATTTTGTTTCGCATTTCTATTGGCATTGAGTGAAGAAAGTACATCTGCTATGCAGATTTGCTGCTAATTAGACTGCCAGAGAGCTTGCGCACAGTTGGTGTCTTGATCACGTTTTTTTCTCGCTGGATTAGTAAGGTTGACTTCCATCCTTTTGTTCTCATGTTGTGTAATTGATCGTTGGCTCTCTTTTAACGTCGCTCCCCTACACTGGGGAGTATTTGTGCTGCTAATAATGAAAAATGGACTCGAATGGGTGTGATTTCACCCATAAAGATTGGGATGATGAGACTAGGGTGTGGTTCTTTAGGAAGGACTACTACTGTACTAGGTCTCCTCCCTTTGCTCTATATATGCATGTCCTGGGTTCCAGTGAAAGCTGCTTGCTTTATAAAAAGCCCTAGTGCAGATTGTCGCTTTTTGGAAGAGCTCACAATTGGCTAAATAAACGGCAGCGATTTGAAGGGATTTGTCAATCTAAAGTCTACCAAGAAGGCTATCGAACGTTGCGGATTATACACATTTTGAAAAAGGCTCTTCGTGCCAAATTCCATTTGTCGATTATGAGTACCAACTCTTCTCCTCGAATTGCATGGGGAGTTGGCGGCCAGCTAGATGAGTAAGTACAATAGATTATTCCTAGGGAATTTTAGAGGTAGTCGTTTTTGGCAAGGGTATGCATTCTCAGCTTTTACATGCAAATGCATTTTTCAGTAAATGTATCGACCACTGTTATGTGACTGTCTTCCGTTGGATGTAGAACATGAGCATCACGTTCATGAATGCCATTTTTTTTTCGAGATATAGATTTTTCACATTTTAGGTATGCTATTTAGGAATAGAACAGGTTAGCTAGTGGCCTGTTCGTTACCCATTTGTGAAAGATGAATATGTACTAAAAATACATTATAGAAATAGTGTTTTTGATTGTCTTTGCTTGAATCTGTCTACTTATTCAGTAGGTTAGATGTGCGAAGCAGTACCTCAACATATTTTCCATTATGCTTTTGTAAAAAAATAATGTGCTATATTAAGATATGTTAGATAATCGCTTACCTTGTTTGATTCCTAAATTCATCCCTACTGCTCCAGACATGTTACATCGGGAGACTGAAGTAGCGAGTCTGTAAAAGTCACATTTCCATCGACGCATTATTCCTGGTGATGGGTTGATTGCCATTGTTTGTTTTCCTAAGATCATGCATAATTCCAACAAGCACATTCGAAGCTATTGATGTTATTGATTCTAATTGGACAAGCAAATTAGTCTGCTATTACAGAAATTGGGGTTATGGGAAATTACAGGCTGCGTAGTTCCTTACTCGAGTAGCATTTGCTGCCATTGGTCGACATTTCTTGCATTTTGAATTGTTAATGCACTTGTCAGTTTGTTGTCACGACAACTCACAATTTATTGCTGCCGGGCCAATATTCATTTCGAAGAGAAACACATTATAGAAGCGTTTGGAAAGAAGTGTGCTGCTGAGTTCTTGATGGAGGTCGGCCTTATTTAATGGCTCAAGAATATCAGTCATGTTTAAAAATGGTAGCTTAAGAATGGAGAGAACCAAGTCGAGGGAAAATCTGCTTCGCCCGAGGCGGACGAGGAAGTCCAGGTCCACCGTGATGTCTTCGACTATGTTTAACAACAACAACAATGGGATGGTTAATGGGATTCACAGTAGATCCAGCAGTGCCAGAAGTTCCGCTTTAATCGGGACAACTGCGAAAAAACTGAAAGTGGCGCCTTTCCCCCATGATCGGTACCAAGTAGGGGCATCTATGCCAGAGCTCAAAGCTAAAGAACAATCTACATTCAAGTTAAGGCAGGTTATAGTTTTAAGGTATCTTCTCGAGGGATGTTAATCAATCAGTTGCATGTTACAGTAGAAGGAAGCAAGCCTGCCACCTGGATTGTTTTCAACTTATTCTTTAACATTTCTCTAATAATTAAAAATTATGCATTGCCAGACTTTCAAAATTTGACTTTACCTTTATGTTATAAAGGGTGTAAATTCTTACAGGAAATTCATTGTTCTGTTACAATATGCCTTCCTTCTAGCAACTCTTCTCTTTTGAAACAAAAGTGCAAAGTGCACAGCCATAAACTTTCACAATTCATGCAAACTAAATTTGTATTTTCATTACCAATACAAAAACTGAATTAACCCTGAAAAAAAAACTTTTTGAAATAGCAACCGTGCTTTTTCGTGTAATAGGGCATAAAAAAGTTCATCTCATTTTCAACATTTTGCCAGTTAATACTTTAATTTGCTCAGTATCCATTAGGCTAGCCCTAAGAAGCTAAAGTCACATCATCTGACAACTAATTGAATCGATTAGTACTATTTGAGTCTACACAGGCTAGCATGTTATCTGTGGCACTGAAAACGTTTTTTTTTATCGATTTGGTAACTTATTCATTTGAAAGTGTAACTTAATTTTCCATTAACGGAACAGGTCGTCGATATATCCCCTACACAAATAGACATGCTGACAGGTATTGATCGGTCAGCACTTGCCCCACGTGTTTGATTGACATGTCTGGTGAATAGGATAATCTATTTCACAACTGACTATCCATTTCATGAATTCTTTTTTGCACGTTCATTTTAGAAGCGGAAACGGCTATCGGGGCCCTCGTGGCGACACTGATGAAAATGGCACAAAGTCTCCGACGTCAGTGTCATCCGCGTCAACGTCCATGTGCTCATGGCTGTTCGTTCTGCGGCTACTGGACACCGTCCTGTTGCTGGGACTTTGTATTGCCCAAGGAAGTCTCTTGAATTTCCTCATCATCTGGCATTGTCAGGAGTCCCACAGTGTCTACTTGTGGTTTCTAGCCGATTTTGCAGTCGTCATCGCCTTTGTAGGCGCCCTGTCCACTTCGTACCAACGTGTGGTACGCCACGTCAGGCGGGCCATCAAAAGCGTGCTCCCCAACGGCTTCGACCTGCCCATCTATGGCGTTTTGCCACTGGGATACCTCTCGTGGTTCCTGTATTCCTGCACCCTGGTCGCCAAAATTGTCGTCATTTTTCGATGGGGCATTGCTGCAAAATTAGGCTACGAAGGCCCGTTTACTGCGCAGTTACTGAAGCTATTGATCGGTGGCGGCGCCAGCCTTATTTTCCTGCTTCTTGTCAATGCCCACCAACCGCCTTCCAATCCCAATGACGACAGCCGCAGTTACTTGGCAGCGCTCTGCACAGGCACCGCCTTTGAGATCTTCGACGCCATCGCCTTCTTGGATTTGCTTTTCGTGAGCGAATCTCACGTGATCCTCACGTATCCTCTTGAAAGCGCTATCTTGGCCCTGGCCTCCACCAACCTGGTCCTGCCAACCATCTCCTTGCTGCGCCTCAGCCTTTCAGACTTTGGCAAGCACGAGCGCCCTGCAGTTATGGGTCTCCTTTACTCTACTCTGAAAATGCTGGCTGTGGAAGTGCCTTACCTGGGCATCAGGGCCTACCTGTGGAACATGTACGCGCCATCTACCTCCACCATCTTCATGCTGAAGAACGTCTTGATGATTGTCGTCAAGCTACGTTACATCATCCCTGAATACATCTACCTGCTGGTCGAGCAACGGACCAAGAAGAAAAAAGTGGAGGATGCATCTACTTTCCCAGCTACCCGTATGGAAATGAAAACCATCGCATGAAAACCACGGTGTTTTACCGTAAGTGTTCATCACATTGTGGTCGAATGAGGTAAAGATGCTGCGAGATGCCACACCGAGCACTCGCAACTCGGCATTTCTCTAAATAATTTGATTTCGATTTGCAGGTTTTTGTCTTGGGCGGTTTAAATGATTAGAGTGACTAGACCATGCATTCATCGTCCAATTTTAAGCAAATTATTTGAGCTTCTAGTACCGAATCTCTGTCCTATGGAAGAAGTGTTGAGGTCAGTTAACGTTAAAACTGCATTCCGTTAATTGCGACTTCAATTAATTTATTTTCGAAAGCCAGCCTAATGGGTTTTTCCAATCACGTGGTCTCTATAATTGGTACCAGATACATGCAGGATATTATTCTTAGATACGCTTTACTTGATTCCACTAATTACGCTAAATCGGTCAAGTTACGCTCGGACAAATACTCATAAGCAATTCGGCTAAATAGTACAAATGTGCCGCTGTCATTGCTACTGTTCTAAGTTTAAGTTGCCGTTCTTGCATTTGGCGTGTTGGCATTTTTGCCCTTACTTATCTCAAACCCATCAAGAATCTCTTGTTTTATTTTCTTTTACCAAGAATCTAAAATGCTTTTTATATTAGGTTTTTTATATTTGCCAGAATTATGCAATAATTGTCAGAAATCATTTGTAGAGAAAGGTCTCAAGATTTTATAGCATATCAGGCCTTTATGTTTACGATGAAAGCTGCAATAACCAAAAATCACCATTTTAAATTGATTATTTTACACATAGTGATGGCTTTGGGACAGCAGACATTCTAAATCCATGTTTGTGATTCCTGTTCGAAAAGCCGTGCTGATCTGCCATTTTATCTTTTTAAGAGCAAAGTTATTATATAGATTTATGGTTTTATTCGATATGCTCGCCATATCATAGCAAAGCAAAGTACCGTAATGTCTCAATTGTGGATTTGCTTTATTTTGCATAGGCGTATGTATAACGCAGTGCTCCAGTTTCAAAGACGCACGTTAGATAATTCACATTTTTGTCTTTTTTTGCAAGCCATTATTGAGATTGAAAAAAATTGAATCGAAAAAGGCATTCTTCACTGTTCTAGAAAAGTCACACGACAATGTAATCGTGTTGCAAATGTAAAACTATAAGGTAGTATTGGTGTAACACTCATGGTCAACATAGATATTAGAGATTTTGAAATAGAGCCGGGATCTATATACTTATTCCCAAGTTGATTACGTCTAGATTCATAATTGAATCAACTCATAGTGGAGCTTTTAGCTTATGGCAGAGACAACTTCCAAGTTTTTAACTTCTCTCTCTAAGTGCCAAATATCATGTTGCACTATTTCGCTCTCTATTAGTGCTATTGCACATAATTCACAATATTCAACTCCTTGTTCCAATATAATGTGCCTGCAGCAATGACCTTTATGCTGTTCCTATATGACCCCCATCGTAAAGTGACTTATAATCAGTTAAAGTGGCCTTACCTGAAAATACTTTTGTATGCGCCTACCATTCAATAATGTTTTAATATAAATACTTTTTAGAATAAGCTTGGCATGTAGTGATGCCATGGCATTTTAAATTTAGACGACTCTTGAAATTAAACAATTGGCGTTTGGCAATTAAATAACTGCGAAAAATGCAAGTGATGTTCTGATTAACCCATAGTTACGCCATTATCTGAATAACTTTTTAGATTGTGGAAAAATAGATTCTATATATTATTGTGTATCTGATATATGGAATTGTTTTCCCCTGAGGTTAAACTATAGAAGTCAACAAATTGCACGTGCAATTATGCAATTTTCTCAGTGATAGCATCACAATCCGTTTGCACAATTATGGCCAAAACATCGCATCTCCAAAATGGTTGCCGTTTCACACAAATAAGCATGTTAAAATATGTTAAGGCATTTATCACGGCATTAACTGAAAAGATATTGAAGAAGAACACAATAATACTGGGAAAGACAATGGTTCAAAATACTTTATTATGTTTAATGAATCGTTTTTTCAATCAATAGTTTGCTATGATGGAACTATGCGAAGTGCTGCCAAATGGCGAAGAGTTTCAAAAACGTTATGCATTTATATTTTTACAAAAGCTGTGATCGCTCGATGACATTTTTATTACTTTTGGCACTTTGGTGCGTGTTGTTATGTTGTTTTTTTTCTCTTGCTTTACTATTGGCACATTGAATCTCCTAAAGACAATTAGTACGCACTGCATATCCTAGTGTATAATGGGATTATGCATTCAGAGTCTCGAATCTGGTTTGAACTGAGGCCTTAACTTAATCATTTACTTCTCTCTTTCCCAAAGTGTACTTAGGTAGCTGTGATGAGTTATCAAAGGCATAATGCGGCTACCATAGCATCGAGAATCAATCCGTAATGTATATTATGCAATATCATTAATCATTCGTCTTCATTTTAATATCTATGCACTTTTAAAAAACATCGGCTTTTGATAAGCTGTGTAAGCCACATGTATATTATATAGCGTATGTATGTACATGTATAACCTTATTGTAGTCTTCCTCGTAAGTCATTGCCCGAGAGTGAATAAACACGCAATCACCAACTCGCGTTAACGGGATTTTCGAAAAAAAACATGTGTACATGTGGTAACGGATAAATGTACGACACCTCGTGGTCAACTTTTGTTTGCCTAAGCAGGTATACTTAATTAAAAGAGATGTTCAATCAGCAAGATTTGGCTAATATTCTTTTATTCAAGGAAAAAAAGCATGATTTTGTTCACAGAGCTGCGAAAATGGATGCAAAGTTATGGAATCACCATTCTAGACAACCATATATCACTGAATGGTAAGACTATGGTTATTGTGAGGCAACTTCGTTGCACAAGCTATTAATCCTCATATTGAGCTACATGATTTATGCTTATCATGTCACGCGTGACGGCTTCTATCAGTCGATGCTTGAATCGCCAGATGTTTGTGTCTAGAGTCGTTCTGTTTTTGAACGTTCGAAGGCAAACTGCCAACTTCATGTCGTGGCAGTCCTTGCGGTAATGCTGCAGTTGAGCCATAAAGGGACTGACGTCAAAACTGGTGCAAGAGGAGCCAGACACAGAGGAGTTGGCGGACAAGCAGAAGAAGGGATAGTGATTGTGGAGGGCTTGCACCAGGGACACGTCGTGGAAGCACTTGATGTAGCGACCTGATTTGGTGAATTCCGCCGAACGGATCACGTGCCGACTCATGTGAAGGTTCACGGGGATAGTTTCCATCTC
>JAQGAE010002464.1:0-17746 GCA_034696685.1 Julus scandinavius | reverse complement strand
CTAGAAAGCTGTCTAGAGACATTTGTTTTTGCCGACGCTTCAAAATTTGGTAAAAATGCGACACCACATTATCATTGCATAAATTTGTAGCGGATTTCCCTATCCACGTCACTCGTTATGCGAAAAGTCTCTCGTTAAGCGAGTCATTTTTTAAAAATTGATATTGCTCGTTAAGCGAGGTTCCGCTGTAGTTCGGATTAGCGGGGTTTTGCTGTACCAGTTTTTTTAAGCGAGAGTATTTATGCAACCCCCTTTTGTGCATATCGCAGATGTATCGGTTGACGTTACGAAGCAGCAAGGAATCCGTTTGCCGGGAGCTGTGCGAACTTCTGTCTGACCAATTTTAATTCCGTGAAAGTCAGATCAGCACCTTTGCAAGGAAAATAATACAGCCATTTCCACAAGCGAATGGCAATGTACGAAATCTAAATATCATTGACCATGGCACCGAGTGACCCCCATTGGTTTGTTTCATGAATATGAGAAAAAAAAAATATGTTGCTTCCTCTTTTGGATCTTTCACTATGTTTCTTAGTGTGCCGCCAGGTATTGTATGACAGTAGAATTAAAACGGTGACTACACAACTCGGCTATCATCTTCATTAAATTGAAGGAACTATTGTCATCCGATGTGCGCGGAGTTAAAAACTCCGCGTGCTCCCGCCTCCCCTTCCTTATACCCCCTCCAGTGCATTGTGTTATTTCTGAAACTATTGCATAGTCTCTAGCTAGCATGCATCTTTGACATACTGATATGGCATGCACCGATGTTCTATCCATTGTTATTTCTTGATGTTGATAAAATGTGCATCATTACTGACGAATTTCAAGGAACTGTCCAATAAAATGTCCAAAATGATTAGCTAATTATCAAATTAGTAATTTCTATGTATATTTTGTTTTGCTCAGGTTTAGGTTGTGATTGACAATTAGCTCGAGGTGAAATATACTGAATTGAGGAGCAATAGCCGATTTATATGTGGATTTGCAGCGTTCATTGGTTGGCTGTGAATATTACGATATAAACAACCGCTCTTAAATTACGTGTAGCTTTAAGATGACTAGCATCGGGTGAGCCACTATTTAGATTATTATACGTTAAAAAACAACATCTTGAAATTTTGCATATCTTAGCTATCTCGCTGTCATGGAATTTCTGGTGTCTACAAACTTTTAAATTTCATAGCAATGTCCAGGAAATGTTTTTTTTTTCAAAATTGAAATAGCTATGTTATGAATTTGAAATTACTTATTTATATAGAGGACCATGGCAGCTTTTGTTTAGTATGATATCATTCCATCCAGAAAACTTGAATTGCTTGGAATTGTAATGTTTGATAATTATGCTTACTCATTTCGAATGCAATTATTGGTTTAATACTCATTGTTAATTTCTGCTTTTTTTTCTATTCATGTACCAAATGATATACCATTGTTACGCACCACGCATTTGCAAAATATGAAACTGTCAGTTGTTAGCAGAAACAAACCATTTGATTAGAACGTGGCTTCTGAAAGTGCACAAACAACATGATATATATACAGTATATCTATGTCTATATCAATTTCAAAAAGTCCAGGGTTTTCTAAAATTATTGGTGTAAAAGCAAAATCAACTGATACATGCTAGACTGCACTGTTTGGTAAATGTTTTGGTATGTGGTTATTGCTTCATTAGAAACAAACAAATTGTATTCGAGCAGTGTATTTCTTTCGTTTTTCCAACTTTGAATTAGAAATTTTCATTGAAAAAATAGCAAAATTTCATTTTTTGTGAGTCTGCCACATGTATTGACCCCTGTACGTCTTATAAATCATCCCAAACAGTTGAATGAATAAAAATATATGGCACAGCCATTTTATTTGATTAAAGTGCTAATGGCGGAAGCCTAATATGAGACAAGTGCTGCGTATGATGGATGTCGCTAATTAAATTCAATTAACAAACTCTGTGCAATGTATGCACTGCTATATGAATCACAACTGCCTTAATTCCAGTTACATACATAGTATTAAAGCATAGCATTCCCAAAACGTCCAACGATCAGTTTTTAAAGGAAGCAACATTAATTGGACAAATTTTACAAGTTCGTTTTTAGTGCGACAGAATCTGTTATAATGCTTAGTCGAGTATTAACAATTGCTTACCAATGTCTGAAATTCTACGGTGGAAAATGTTAGCTTTTTTTTGTTCTTGTGCACCAGTACTTTTGGATTATCCTGCATATCTATAACGCTTTATAAATGTTTTCCTATTGCATGTAGTTAGCCATATATTTGACATATTTGAGGACCAATTTTATTATCTGATTGCCAGTGAAATAAGCATTATGTCATATATATTATGCTAAGGACACGTAGATCCTGATTCTAAATAATCGATTAGTGTAGATAAGTGTTAACGCGATTAAGGAGCTAATTATTCTGCCTTAATTGTAATTCTGGCTTGATGAAAAGTTATCTGCTTTTTTTGTGTTTCTAAAAGCAAACTTTGGGCAATGTCTACACCGTATTTGGTTAGGTCCTGCTCAGATCTACTTGCCATCATTCGAGCAATATATAAGTATGCTTGCGTGACGTGATCCAGGTCGTCAAATATGAAATACAAGTGTTTCATTGTAATAGCATACTTTAAAGGAAACAAGTTGCGTCGATTAAAGAAATTAGGAGAAATTTTTGTGTCAAACATGAACCTGATGTTAGTCCTGGGAAATGTTGTAAAGTACTTGTAAACTCATTGCTGTATACATATGATCACTTAGCCATGCTAATCAAATAAACCCATTCCGTTTATGGAGACATAAAATTGTAGTGTCTTAGGGTGCCTAGAATATATTCGATGATTATGATCGTTTACGTTTTCCATTAAGTTTTATACTACCAATAACTAAACAAACTTGGAACGCTTTTAAAATGGAACGCTTTTAAAATGGAACACCAACGATGAGAAGTTTGAATTTTCCCGCGTTACATTTTTTTGGATGCTTGCCAAGTTATATAGTAATAATAGTTGGTATAAAAAACGGCACTACGCCGGACATGCGTAAATACTTCCAATTGAATTAAATCAACGGAAGAATTTTTTCATCAATTTTAGCCCTGAACGTGAAGGAACAGACGCGTGTAAAAACAAATATTAAACGGTTAAAATTTTACCAACTTAATGTTTCATGTAGGACGATTTATTCTACATAACGTTTTACAGCTAAAATCATTTTTAGAACAGGTCTAATCGTAATTAAATCTTCGCTGTAATCCACAAATATCAGAACTTAATTTTTGAATTAATTTTTCGAAACAATCTTGTTTTTGACGTTCATCTAGTGACGTCAAAGTGGCATTTTATCATCCCGCGACCTCCCCCGAAATCCAAGAAATTTTACAAATTTCAACCCGAATCGGCAAAATGTAAAATAGCAATGCAATTCCACTTTTGAATTTAAGCTGGATCACAACCCTATCACTTTCAATGGGTAAATTTGCAAAGACACTCACAGTCAAACAAAAAAAGATTAAATAAAAATAAAAATTGTTTAAAATAGCTTTATAAATCAGCAAGGTACTGATCGTGTCGTTTTTCACGTTAAAATAGTAGATTTTTTTAAAATTAAAATATTTTTTGAAATTTGGCCCTCGCAACTTGCCTATCTCGTGCACCTGCTGGCAGCGTGTGCAAAATAACGGACATTTTTCAAACTTGTATATTAATTTTTAAATAATCTACCATTTCAAAGTGAAAAACAACAATATGAGGCCCTTGCTGATCCATCTAGCAACCAAAAATAATTCTCACCCCCACCCAAAGCTCCCTCATTCAACTGTGAGTATCTTTGCAAGTCCGACCCATTGAAAAGGATAGGGTTGTGATCCCTCCAAAAATATCAGCACGTAATTTTTGAATTACTTTTTCGAAATTATCTTGTTTTTGACGCTTTTGTAGTGGCGTCAGAATGACATTTTGAGCATTTTTGTCAATTTTACAAGTAAAGGCCGTATATATGAGGGGGAAGGATGGAAGATTCTTGGGCATAGATCCCCATCTCATCCCGAAATCCAAGAAATTTTACAAATTTCAATCCGAATTAGCAAAATGTAAAAGAGGAATTGCACGTAAGCTTTTCTGCTCTACAAGTTAAATTTTTTGTATTTAAAAACGCAATTGTTCTACACATTGGCACCAGACGCGCTGCAATCGTTATTAAAATATCCACAAAGCGTAGTTAGTGGAATTCAAATTTTGAATGTATGTGAATTTTATGTAACTTGCTAAAGCCGGGTCTACACCAAGACTCATGTACGTATATACATGTTTTTACAAACATATGCAAAAAAGGTTGCCCTAAGGGATTGAGGGGGAACAGAAAATTCTTCATATAAGTGAATACAATGTACATGTACCATAGCAGGTTTCGTGGTTACTGTATTTTAATAAATAGAGAATAATTCTTCTTAAAAAATGTAGTTTAATAGTTTTGTCAATGTATATGTACATACAAAGAAGAACAGAAACAAAAAACAAGATGTATTTGATTTAATCACAAACAATAAGGTAGATGTAACTTAATTTACATCTTCAGAAATGTGCTTACTTCGTCTTAAAAAAATTCTGTAATTTTATCTTACTTGTTTTTTCTGCAAGCTACATACAAGTATTATATAAGACCTGTTCACAGTCAATAATAACATCAGACTTTTTCGTATACATCTTTAGAATAGACAAAATGCTTCACAATTATGTGAAAAAACTTCTTATTATTGAATAGTATTTACACAAGGGGAGTACATCAGGGGAAGGAATCACCCTTTGTATAAGTGGAAGTTTTGTATAACTGAATATCGTATAAGCGAATAATGCATTGCACAGGGTTAAATGGAGTTTTGCCGGGGGAACAAGAAATTGTTTGTATGGCTGAATGTTTCATATAAGTGAGCATCGTATAAGTGACAAAGTTGGCACAATCCAAAGGCTACAAAGTAGTGAAATACAGCATGTTGTAAAAAGATATCTCTTCACATTAACTGTGATGATAAGCAACTGTTAACATGGGGTGTTAAGAGACTAGGAATCATCACCCTACGGTGAAGCGTACATTAGAAATTCATTTTGTATTTTACAGATTTGGATATTTTTTCTTCATTCTTAACTATTGTGTAGAAATAGTAATTGTAGCATTTAAGAAACTCCGATGATTTTGATAAACATTATATTTTGTTAAAATATAACCCGATCTTGGTGATTTGAAATACAAATCTTGACGTTTTTAGGTGCGTCCATTGTTGAACAGGGTGAGTCACGCTTTATAGTTTGTCACAATTTCATTGCTGTTTATGTGGTTGGAACGACGATTATATTGCTGTTTAGTACGTTTTATTTCCATTTATTAATTGTCTTTTTATTTGCACTTATAATTGTAACCTAAATTTCGATTGTTTTTAATAGGAATAGTTCACATTAATACTAGTACCCACATCCTATTACTACATCAGGCTCAGCAAATGACTGACGTCATAATATTGAGGCTTGAAACTTATTTCAATAAATATATGGCCAAAATAATCCACCCCAAGATTGTTACAGGTGCAAATAAAAATATGTATGAGGTTTTTCACCAAATGTAATACATTTTATGTGAAGTAATTTCAAGCAAGTTGATGATGATCGAACTATGTGTAGTTTTGCTCAGCATTGAATCATTCCTAATTTAGTGCAACTTTATTACAGAAAATACTGCAAAAAACATTTGGGGAATTTTCTAAAATAAGATGTCATACTAAATTATGACCAAATTTGAGAAAACCTTGTTTATGAAAATGGCAAGTAAGGGCTTTATTGCATTTGCTTCAAACAAAGTTTATTTTTGTCAGATCATCATTTATTCATTCTGCTGAAATACAATGTAGTATAACCCATATAAATGCAACAGGTGTGCATTCAGATGGTGTCTCTAGTTGCATATGTATGATTTTCATTGATAGGGTTAATTGGGTTGGTGGATCACAACCCTATCACTTTCAATGGGTGAAATTTGAAAACACACTCACAGCCAAACAAAAATAGATTAAATAAAAACAAAAAATTGTTTAAAATAGCTTGATAAATCAGCAGATGAAATTGATTGTCGTTCTTCCCTTTGAAATGGTAGATTTTTTTAAAATTAATAAACAAATTTGAACAAAATTGTTTGGCTGAAATTTGAAAACACACTCACAGCCAAACAAAAACAGATTAAATAAAAATAAAAATTGTTTAAAATAGCTAGATAAATCAGCAATTGAAATTGATTGTCGGTTTTCATTTTGAAATGGTAGACTTTTTTAAAATCAATAAACAAATTTGAAAAATGTCCATTATTTTGCACATGCTGCCAGCAGATGGCAGCATGAGATAGGCAAGTTGTGAGTGCAAAAATTCAAATAATAATTTAATTTTAAAAAATCTACTATTTTAACGCGAAAAATGACATGAACAGTACCTTGCTGATTTATAAAGCTATTTTAAACATTTTTTATTTTTATTTAATCTTTTTTGTTTGACTGCGAGTGTTGTTGCAAATTTTCCCATTGAAAAGGACAGGATTGTAATTCCCCTTAAAAGTACTGGATTAAAGTTTTCCAAACTAATACTCGCTAGCTTCGTTTCATTGATTTTTAATTTTATTTAGAAGTAATTTTTATAACAGGATTTATAAATAAATTAAACTGAATTAGCAATGAAACGATTCGCATGACTGGTGCAATCTGTGTGATGTCCTACTACACTTGAGTGCAAAAAAATCGACTCACCTGCATGAATCAAGTAAAAATGTGTTTTCTCAGCAACCAAATATCAGATTTAAAATCGGAAAGATGTGTTTTGTAGACAATTTATTCCTGTTTTAATTCGCCTAGTGTGAAAAATATTTCTGCTGAATTTCTCCGGAGAACAGCCTGCAACTCGTGCAGCTACTTTTGGTGGAGTGATCATTTTATCGATAAACCATTAATTAACACTATGTGTGGATATGTGTTCATTAAGTTCTGATAATTAAATGACATTCAGAAGCACTTAGGGGTGATCCATAAATTATGTCACACTTTCTTGCCTCTTTTTAAACCTCCCCCACCCCTTTGTCACAATTGTCACAAATTTTACTACAACCCATCCCATAATGATGTCACAACCCGTCGATTCCCCCCCACCAATTATTTTTTAATAATTCTATATTCTTTTATAATTTTATTTGTTAAAATACTTAAAAAATATTAAAAAACTTAATTTTAAACAGGACCAAAATCAATCTTTTTTCCTGACTGATATTCAAAATTTCAAATGTTAAAAAGAATAAAAAAAATTTACCGCATATTTTTTACCGTTTGAAATAAATTTTGATTGTGCGATGTCACATTACCGAACTCCCCCCCACCCCTTGGTCACAATTGTCACAAAAAACAAACAACCCACCCACCACCCTAGGTGTGACATAATTTTTGAATGACCCCTAATGAAAATTCGGGTTGCTTTAAGTTCAACATTTTTCGCCTCAAAGATGCACCAGAAATTTTATGCAAATTAGGCGAATTATAAAGAGGAATAAATTGTCAACAAAACGCATTTTTCCGATTTTAAATCGGACATTTGGTTGCTGAGAAAAACATTTTTTTTACTAGATTCTTGCAGGTGAGTCAATTTTTTTTGCACTTAAGTTTATATAAACCAGTGTTTTCCAACCTTTTTAAACTCATTGCCCCCTATTAGTTATTTTAAGATAGGTTTTCTCTAATTTTCTAAATAAAAAATCATATTTTGAATAATATAATTTACTCAGTGCTGTCCTCTATCATCAGCATTGTCCCCCCCCCTAAGCTGCGGTCAGATATAGAAAGCACCCTGTATTGCATGCTCGGATGTAGCGCCCTCCAGTGACACATATTTTCATCCCCCACCTGCAGTCCTGAAAAAGTAAATTTTGTACAAGGCCTAAAGTCGGGTGGCATTATAACATAAAATAAGCCATCGTACTTCTGCTCACTAGATGAGCATTTTGCGGCGCGAAATGTGTAATTTTCAGGCATATTTCACGTGTGCTAAACTCCCCTTCCAAATCCACGCAACATCCGGGCATGTTTAGCCGAACCGCATCACTCCCTCCGCGCACCCCGCAGCCGAAAACATTTACGCGAAGAAGTAGTTCTTCCGCCTTGTGAACGTCCGAAATTGTCGGAAGAAAAAAAAAACAATCTATTTTTCATTGCGTATTTCTGATCCCAACTAACTTTTTGGATAATTTCTTCGTTGTTTTCGGCGATCGCGTTGTGTTCACGGATTAAATGTGCGCGAGCCTCATTGCTTCGAATGGATTTCAACGGCGTTGTTTTACTTTCCATTCCAACTAGTAGGATTTACTCGGCATTACTTTAGCAGAATTGCGAGCCAAGCGAACGCCACTAGCACTTTTTCGGTCAATTGTGTCAAATTTCATGTGAAAGTAAATCAAACGGATAACGTAGCAGCTTCCACGATGGATCTTCAAGCTTTGGACAAGCAATTAAAAGGAGCTATCCAAAGCCATCAGGTAAGCCGATTGCAAAACTCTTTCTGTCCCCTAATTTCTAGCCCCGGACTTTAAACAAAATGCAAATCTTTGCTTGCACCCCGACAACTAGTTCAGACATTTCCTTTTCTACTCTTCGTTTATCTATCTCGAATCACGAAGTTTGTACACAACTCGCCGTCCATTTGCTCGCCAAAAAGTTCACAATTGTGATTAATTTGCTTTCGTATTGGGCCCTTTTTCGTTGTGCTGACTGAAAGCTTGGGTATAGGCATTAACGGGACGGCAAAGTAGGCCTATCTCTTGCCCTTGTCTACAGCGACCACTGCTTGCTAATAACCTATATTACATCTTGTAACCTATTCTCATCGTTGCCTCGTGTTGTAATCGTACTTTTGTATTCATTTCACCAACAGATGCTGGTTGCGAAAATGAAAAGCGATCCTCAGGTATGTTAGCCTAAGACTTGTTTGTGTGTTAGATAGATTCAGTGCTGTTCCTTTTTATCGATCCAAAACTTTGCTCCAACTATCCAACATGGCTCTCTTTTATGTTGTTTATTCTGTTGGTTTTTGTTCTTCATCCGCATATGAATTGGGCGTTTTAACTGAACTCGTCTTTTTTTTTTTATTAGAATGGAATTTTACAGAAACAATTGCATGAATTGCAATCACAAATAAAGGCCCTAAGTGAAACACAGGTAGGTCTTTGTACAGATGTTTTTTTTTATAATGTTTTTTGTAACCATTTGAATTTCAAGCTTGTCATTTGATGTATTTGCTCTATTTGAGCATATTTCATTTATTGAATGCTGCTGGTTAGCTTTATGTAACCATAGTCACGCTACTTCGTTGATGTCATCAATGTTAAGGTTAACTTGCATAATTTACTGTTTTGTTGATATAATGCGTTCAGTTAATGCTTTGCCAATCAAATGCATAATTTAATTGTCCTTGCTTTGATTGCATTTCCTCAAATAGCTGCAAAGTAAATCTACCTGTTCAAAGTGTGCTCACAAAATTTACAATACCGACTTATATTTATTACAAGAGTGTTAAAAGGCTAGTTTCTCAATCCTAAAAATGATGGGCTAGTTATGTTTGATTTAAATTTACACTGTATAGTGACTTCCATATTTCCAGTTATTACCACGAGTTTCTGGCCTAGTGTGTTATAGGCCTTTAGATTGCAGTAAAATCTATGAAATCCATGAATAAACTTGTATTTATACAGAAAAGTAATTCTTCTAAATATCCAGAAAAGTAATTCTTCTAAATATCCAGAAAAGTAATTCTTCGAAATATCCAGAAAAGCAATTCTTCTAAATATCCAGAAAAGTAATTCTTCTAAAGTGTGGGAATAGTGTATTTAGAAATTAATAACGCAGTACTTAACAGTGCGAAACAATTATATGAGTGGATAATTTTGTCTGCATGGGTTGATGCGTGTTATTTGGATAATCTAATTAGTTTACACGATTTGTTAACAGAAATTAACTTGTAAAACAATAATGTTGGTCCTTCTTTTCGGTGTATTATGTTGGGTTGAAGATAAGTTTCCCAATAGCTATGTCTAAAGTGAATCATGAAATATAGCTATAATTCCATGTTGAGACTCATGGGTTAAACAGGCCATTTTCAATTAATGATGTATTCGCATATGACGTCATATTGTATCTTTACCCCTTTACGGCAGTTGCATTTAGTATGAACCAGTGACTTTTACAGAATATGTGTCAACATAACAAAAGGGCAAGGTTTACTGAGCTACCTTTGACAAGGAAACTATTTCGTAAAAGCATTCACTGTTCCTCTTTTGCAAGTTATTTATGAAATTCTAAGGAAATATCGGCTAAATTAGTGTGATACACGAATTTGCACTTGCTTTAAAAAAAGTGCTTTGTTTCCATAGTATATTACTGTAGCCTGCTTCTTTTATGTGGCATAAACTTTCAACTTATATACTTCACCTTTCTCAAATTGAAGTGTTTAAGACGCGCACCAGAACAATAAATGTCACAAAAATAGTTTGTTTTAGGGATTTTATTTGTAAAACAGTGACTTCTGGACCTGTTTATATTATTTAGTGATAATACCGTTATCTTGTATAAGAACTGTTTCTAATTTAACAGGTAAAAAATTCACCAACTTGAATTTTTGACATTTACCTTAAAGTTTGTAGTTACAGAAAGCTCTCTGCAAAATTTCCCTTTTGTTATATAAAATGGCCTTTCCTGTACTAAGTATTTATTTGTGAACTTGGCAAACTTGCAAAAAAAAGATGGCAATGGTATCTTTTCCATAACTGTATTGGTTTTTTTTCTCCTACAAATTAATGAAACCTTTTCCCCCTTTTGCATTATATTTGATATACGTTTCCCTCGTTATTTCTTGCTGTTGTAATGCTTGCATTAAGGGCTAACCAAAAGTTACTAAGACTTTATCTCCATATTTGAGAACAAAGTCTATGCATCCAATCTCATTAGTTAATTGTTACATTTGTACGTAAACTAATCCACTATGTACATCGAATTATTTTCCATACATTTGCCTATACTACAAGTTAATCCATTTTTTTCTTTTCCATACATTGATTTTACTATTTTTATTTTAAGTATGATTTTATTTTATTTATGTGCAGCCAAAATAAATTTAGATAAGTTAAACCTTTAACTAAAGAATGTTAATATGAATAATTCGACGCTGTTTTGTGTAATATTTGCTACGAGAAACTTAAGGGGATAAAACAATTTAGGTTTGTAGCAATACTTAGGCATTGAACATTATTTCTGAGGTCAATACGTTTATACATAAACATAAAAAACATGCTATCAAATTGTCAAAACGAATTTGACAATCTACTATCCGTTTAATCGCCAAAGTCCAGCTGAATGGCTTTTTATCAAACATGTTTTGATGATGATGATTAATTACACCCATACCCCACTTTATGGCATAGATACGTTCCGGAAAAGTTGGCCATATAGCGAAAAAGCGGTATAACGAATCTCTTTCTGCATTGTGATTTTCATTTTTTCCCTTCTTAAACGAAGTGAAACCCATAAGTTGTTTTATTTATTGTTAGCCAAATCCGACCTTGTTTGGGCAAATTGGGGTAATTTATCACATTTTTTGGCCACTTTCTTTAATTACAGCATTATTTTTTGGCCGTATAACGAAACATTGTGGGCCGTAAATCGAAAAAGTGCCATAATTAAAAAAGGCCGTATAGCGAAGTATAGGTGTATTCTCCGTTGAGGAAAGTTGGCCTGAAGTGTGTATTTTGAACGTGTTTTGACAAATTCAGAAGTTAAATTTTCAATTTATTTCCAAAATATTCGCTTTTCATTTGCAGTAACTATAGTTATAAGTTTCAAATACTGTAGCTTAACAATGTCCCAGATCATATTCTCTTGACAGTTGATAGTAGGCCATTTTGTCTCTAGAAATAGAAAAGAACAAAAGTTGGAAAATGGAGTTATTCTTTGGATAAATCCTCTCACAAAAATCGAGTGTACAACAGCAGGTGACTCTTATGGAACATCAGCTTTTGCAACATTTCCAATTTATTACTGATATACAACTGTATCTGCATGTTCCTCCCCCAATATGTTAGTGGCGCACTCAACTGCCGATCGAATTACCAATAGTACTTGCGAGCCATCTTTCACTGCATATATGCTGCGATTTCTTAATAAGATGGCGTGCATGCAGTATTATCTAGTATGGAATCTGATGAGATTCTAAAGGATGATTTACCCACAGAAGCGAATCCCTGACGCCTAAGATGGAATGTCCACGGAGGTTGAATATTTCAGTCTCAATTTTACATGGACACAGTGAAATTAAGATTGCTGTAAATCTGATTAAGATTGCCCTTGTTTTGTATATCGTCCTTCAAAGGAAAAGGTATCTCTTGATGCCGAATCTATATAATGAGGATGTTCTATTTTTAGTACATTACCGGTTTCCAAAAATAATTCTAGAACGCTCCGCTGTTAAAATGGATGAATTCTAAATTTTAAAATTGTTAGCGAAACTTGATCATGGATACGTTCCCCAGCTTTTTTTTCTTTCCGGAAATGTTTGATAACTAGTATACAACATTGTTGACACCTGTATTTGTGCACCAGGTGCGATCAAATAATACGATTATTTTTGGAAAATATATTATATTGGACTGTTCCATTCATCAGTTCATCAGAGTTATGTTTAGCCGGGTTTGTCTTCTTTTTAAAGACTCGTAGGCGTATAAAGTGGAACCTCGGTTTACGAACTTAATCCCGTTCCTCGACCCTGTTCGTAAAACGAAACGTTCGTTAACCGAATCGATTTTTCCCATTGCAATTAATGTAAATCCAAATAATGCGTTCTTTGTCCTAGATTTTTTTAAACATGTTATGGCTTTATGTGTGGAGATAATACAGAAAGGAAATAAATATAAGAGTAATATTAGAAGAAAGCAGTTTAATATATACATATCCATGATTTCCAACATTTTAGGAAATAAAGACTAAACCCACGTGGTGTCGTCATGATGACGTTGCTGCGAATCAACTGCATTCGCAGATTCTGTTTAAAAAATGTACTTTAAACAAACATTGTTTCCATTAGGAAAAATTGTATTATTCTACTCTATTCTGTCGTTAATTATATGATTTAAGTCTGAAATCGACGTCATCGATGGATTCTCATCCAATTGGCGTGGAGAAAACGAGAGACGAACTTTTGCCATATTTGCAATTGAGGCTAATATCCTCGAAACTAATATCGATTTTAATTTGAATCCTCGGAAATTATAACACATTTTTGATGTTAACCTGTATATAGTAAAACTTATTAGCAACAGAGATGTTCTGCTAAAACTAGTGAAACAATTGCAGAAACTCGGATTTTTGATCGGTGGTCCAGAGAAATGTGTTCGTAAATTGGAGCATCGTTCGTAAAGCGAAACGACATGTGGTGGTCGTAAACCGAGGTTCCACTGCATTACTCTTTTGCATTGCATTTGCGCATTATGAATGTTCATGTTGACGCAATGAAACACCTTGGCGTAAAAATACTAGCCAATGTGGAAGTAGGAGAAGAAGCACTTATGTGATGGGAATTCATATTGCCTCATGTTCCAAATTTTTTTATTCCATATTTTCTTGTCTCGCGTAGTGTGGTTCGTTGTAAGCGGTGGTTTTGGGAGTTGTGGTGGGCATTGGCAGTGTGGCCGTGTTTCCCCACATGCTAGTCATGGCCACCGTGCCGGCAACTTTCAATTCCATGCCGGAGTTGCACTTTTTCCTCCCCTCATTTCTCTCGTATGCGATTAACTTGTTACATTGCCACTACACCACCGTTCGCTATACGCGCAGTTATCGATTAAGCTCTACTTCTTGTCCCACTTTACGCTAGTTCTAGCTGCGAGCTACTGTGCCTACTTTGCCTACCCTGTTCGGGGAATGAACTTTCCATAGGGAAGCAAAACTATTAAACTTATATTTTCTATTCTTCTTTACTTTGCCCCGGCCTGCTATGCCTTGTTCTATTCTCCTTCCTACCCATATTCTACCTAAAGGTAATCTGAACTTGGCATCATTCAATATGTCTGTTATTCATATCTATGGCGCTGCCAAACAAAAGCATATGCGACGCTTCATCCGCAGCAGTGGAGAATGCCAACAAAATGCATCTGATTTTGGCCGGCTTTTTTGTGGTCATTACAAGCTAAAGCAGGGTCTCCACCAAGACGTACATGTACGCATAAACACGTTTTTACAAACATATGCAAAAAAGTTTGCACTCCGGGTTTGTTTCAACCGACAATTTTTAAATATATGTAAATGTATGTAAATATCAAAATTGTGCAGCTATTAAAGACATTTAATAGGTGCACAATTTTGATATTTACAAAATGGCGGCTGAAACAAACCCGGAGGGCAAACTTGTTTGCATATGTTTGTAAAAACTTGTTAAAACCCATGGTTGACACACACCAGCGGGCAGGCTAACAAATTTGATGAATTCGTGCGTAAATGATGTCCCCTGTGCCGTGGGAGTATGTTTATAACTGCTGTTGAACCTCGGTTTACGAACACCGCGTGTTGTTTTAGCTTTACGAACGTTGCTTCAGTTCACGAACACATTGCTCTGCACCACCGTTCAAAGATCAGAGTTTCTGCGATTTGTTTTACTAGTTCTAGCAGAGAATCTGTGTTACGGATACGTTTTACTAAATACGAGAAGCATAAAAAATGTGTTAGAATTTCCAAGGATTTAAATTAAAATCGATGTTAGTTTCGAGGATAAAGCCTCAATTGCAAATATGGCAAAAGTTCGTCTCTCGTTTTCTCCACGCCAATTGGATGAGAATTCATCGATGACGTCGATTTCAGACCTAAATCATATAATTACCAACAGAATAGAGTAGAAAAATACACATTTTCCTAATGGAAACAATGTTTGTTAAAGTAAATTTCTGAAACAATGTGCGAATGAAGTTGATTCGCAGCAACGTCAGCATGATATCACGTGGGTGTCTTTATTTCCTATAATGTTGGAAATCATGGATGTATATATTAAACTGCTTTCTTCTAATATTACTCTTATATTTATTTTCCTTCTGTATTATTTCCACACGTAAAGCCATAACATGTAAAAAAAATTCTAGGACGAAGAACGCATTATTTGGATTTACATTAATTGCAATGGGAAAAAGTGATAAGGATTACGAACTTTTTATTTCACGAACTGGGTCAAGAAATGGATTAAGTTCGTAAACCGAGGTTCCACTGCATTGTACTAAGTAAAACTGGCAGTTGGATGCTAATAATTTTAATGTTTTAAGGTCTTAGATAAGGATAAAAAAGGCAACTATTACGATTTAAGTTCCAAGAACAAATTATTAAAATTGGCATGTTTTTTTGGAATATAAAGTTTGATAGCGTTCGTAACATTTCCCGAAAACAGTTTAGTTTTCATTACTTCATGTGTTTTATATATCATTGCCATTTTGCGTTTCAAGAATCCCCAAATGCAATAAGCCTGTATAAAGATTTCATAATATTAGCTGAGAGCAATCAATTCCACACATATTGCCTGAATGTCAGTTTTGTGCTAGAATAAAATATTTGCCATCCTTTTCAATTTCCCAAAAAAACTTGTTTTAAAATTTATGGCATATACGGAGGCTCGACCTTCCTCCGTATTTGAATAAGGAAATGATGCAAAACACGTTAAAAAATGCAAAAAATATGCTGTTTGTTGATAATTCTATTTTTTTCTCGTGTAGAAACATTTTACATATTCTACTGTTTAAATTTAAATCAATTTCATGTACGTTAGAACCCCGATTATCCGAGCCTGGTGTCAGATATTAATCAGAAAACGAGATCTAGACGCGGGAAAATGCTGCAAATTATACAAAAAAACAAAAAAAACTTGTAAAGGACTTGTTTAAAAAAGTTTAAAATGTTCTTAATGAATATTTGAAATGCAATTATGTAAGATTAATAACAAATAATTTTCTACAAAAAAAACAACTAGTTAATGCGTATTTTTCCTTTTTTTATATGACATTAATGGTTCTAAACTAATAAAATACCATGCCAATTGTGAAAATATTTGTATAATTTTTTTCGATACGAAATGACCATAGTCAATTATCCGTGTTATCCGAAATTAGAGGTAGACTGTCCACATTAATCCGGATAATCGAGGTTTCGCTGCAATGTGCATGTATAACTAAAATCTGCTTTCTCAATTTTAGATACATGGTTTTATTGATTTATTTCTCCTGTTCTAGCTTTGATGCATGTGTACGAAATGTCCTTAAACGAATCATTGGTATTCACAATAAAATGAAATGATGAGAAACACAATAAATACAACGTTTATTACATACATATTGCAGTTTTCAAAAAAACATTAAAACAAAAATTACGTAGGACTCTTTATATACCTGTAGTAAATTTATTCGGCACTTGTAAATTATCTCACCCCCTAAAAATAAATTATTTTCGAAAGTAATAAAAAACATTATTTAAACAAACATAATAAGTTAGGTAGGTTACATGACGTGATCACGTGATGTTAATTGTTGTTTTATTATTTTTTTAAATAATTTATTTTTGGGGGTGAGATAATTTTATAAGTACCATTCTCAATTTTAGATACATGGTTCTATTTGTTTTTCCAAAATAATATTTCAACGTGTAATTAAAAAATATACGATTCTAAGACTATTATGAATAATATGAATTATATTAAACTGCATTGTGAAGTATTTTTCGTTACAATTGATAAAAGTGAACATCAGTTCCTAACCCATAGTAATTTTAAAGTCAGATTTTTAAAATTAAAATATATGGAATGAATTTTGGTTTTATCAACATTTATATTTTATATCTGACTATATTTTTTTTACTAAACTTTTAAAAATTCTAAGTAATGTTGTAAAGCACGTTGTAAACCTGAAATGCATCGAATATTAATTTAAAACATTCAGTAGGCTACTAAAGTACAGCTGATAACAAAAACAAAAATCGTAGATTTTATTAACAAAAAATGAACCTTCAGTTCTGTGACACCCAGTTTTAATATAAGGGGCTTAGTTGGTAATGCTTTTAACCTTGCATTTTATAAATCTGGGTTTCAAACCCAGGTTGTGCTATCATAACGACGGTTTTCGTGATTGCCACCTGTTGCTTAAAGCTGAATGCCACCAGAATAGTTCCTCTAAAAATCTGCCTTTTTGTTAGTTGCTTTTTGTGTCTCTTTTATGGTCGTATCTTTAGCGCGTATAACCTGTTCACTAGATTTCATCAAAGTTGCCAGAATAAATTACGATTTATAAACTTTACCCACCATGATAAAAATTAAAAAAAGAAAATTTATTGTAGCGGAGGTTTTATCAGTCTCCTCTGTTTATTTTATAGTTATAGTTATAGTTTATTTTATAGTACATCTGGTGCATACAGTAAGGGAGATGTTTTAGAATTCATTTTTTTTTTGGGCAAAATATGTAACTCGTAGCATTTTAAAAGAATAAAACAGTAATATACAAGCCTTCAGGATTTGTATACATTTTGTCATCGTTTTAGAGCTACATATTAGTCCCTATACTGGACACAGTGGGACAATGCATGGGGTACAGTGGTCCACGCGAAATTAAAACAAATTTTACAAGAAAAAGAACACCACATTGATTAATTGTGTTTAATTCAGCAC
>JAQGAE010002463.1:0-17747 GCA_034696685.1 Julus scandinavius | reverse complement strand
CACCCTTAAGTGCAGACTCCATTGCTGGAGATCTGACGAGTGGAATCCCCCCTCGTAGGCAAAATTTCCAGGTAGGTGATGAAGGTTCATCCCCTGGCGTTGGTGTATAACCCTCGTGTTGCAAAAATAGACTAAAGTTTAAAAATCAACAAACAAACAAACAAACACAATGCATGTTCCACCACTCCATTTGAAAATCTTGTCCTGGATTCAGTCTCAAGAGATGCAATTCTTTCCACATGTAGCAAATCGCCCCTCTTGAAATTGCAATACCGTGGATGGTTCCAAAACCCGTTCAACATTAAACATGGTCATCTTGAAGATGGCGGACATAACTTTTCCTCCCGGGTTCACTCGCCAAACCCATGAACTGGAAGCCCAAGAGGTGGCCACCTGTTGCTAAGGCGTCGAATGCCTCACACACGTCAAGTACATTAGGTTTCTTCTTGGCAAACACTGAGCATCTTTGTCAAAATGGACGAAGTGAGCGTAATGATGAGCTTAGCTTTTCTGCTCCGTTGGCTAGGGCTGGTCCTCTAGGCTTTATTTGCAAGGGTGCACTTAGTGCTCGCGGGTGCTAAACGTGTTATTAGCAGCGTTCGCG
Source organism: Julus scandinavius (assembly GCA_034696685.1). Classification (NCBI taxonomy): domain Eukaryota; kingdom Metazoa; phylum Arthropoda; class Diplopoda; order Julida; family Julidae; genus Julus; species Julus scandinavius. Next base: position 17,143 of record JAQGAE010002463.1, on the reverse strand, counting down.
CGCTTTCAATGCCAAATCCGATTAGGACGTTTGCGAGGAGAGCGTCGGAGGCAATGGACAGAAGCAAGTCACTTAAGAGAGAGAGATAAATATTTACTTTCGTGCCCCAGATTATGGATAGGAGAGGCAAGATAGCCTCTCTTCCAACCAGTTTCGGATAGGAAAGTTCGAATGCAGTGTGTCGAAGGGTTATTCGAAAATAGACAAATCTCGGATTTTTTTTTCATTTTTCTACAAGACTACACTGTAAAAACAACGTCTTATTTTAAGATGCATTTTGTGACTGAAAATGTAATAAATGGGCATGAAGACAGTTTATGTGTCTTACTGGTATGGGAATTTGATTTTAAGACACAATACATGTCTTAAGCTTGGATTTAAGACACAAACAGAGTCTCAATTTATTCAGTCAAATAAATAAGTGTCTATGGGTTTATGTTTACTGTCTGAATTTAAGACAGGTAGGGTGACGTCATATCTTGTTCCAATTTAAAATGGAACAGTTGTTAGGAGAGGCAAGATAGCCTCTCTTCCAACCAGTTTCGGATAGGAAAGTTCGAATGCAGTGTGTCAAAGGGTTGTTCGAAAATAGACAAATCTCGGATTTTTTTTTTCATTTTTCAACAAGACTACACTGTAAAAACAACGTCTTATTTTAAAACGCATTTTGTGACCGAAAATGTAATAAATGGGCATGAAGACAGTTTACGTGTCTTACTGGTATGGGAATTTGATTTTAAGACACAATACATATCATAAGCTTGGATTTAAGACACAAATAGTCTCTTAATTTATTCAGTCAAATAAAGTGTCTATGGGTTTATGTTTACTGTCTGAATATAAGACAGGTAGGGTGACGTCATATCTTCTTCCAATTTAAAATGGAACAGTTGTTATTTTTTCAGCTTTGTTAGGGTTAGTGGTGTGTTTTCTCAATTTTAATTTTACGTTCAAAACTGAGAGAAATCTTGATTGGATATGGAGGGAAGAAAGAAGAAGTTCTGATGCATAAATATTGCAGAAATATTAATTTAGCAGAAATATTAATTTAGGCATCCCATACACAACATGCATAATTGGAATGGTGACCCTTCATTTGCCATTTTTATTGGAAGATTCGAATTAAGAACAAGCGGGCAGGATATACAAATTTCGTTAAGTACATTTTTGTGATTTAAAGAGCATATTTGTATTCTAAAATGAAAATAAAAAATAATAAAGATAAAAATTGCTAGCTTCGGTATATATTATAATGTATAGGTATATATCATTCAAGTTACTCTTACATATAAAGTACACGGAATATGGAAGAAGTAAATACCAAAAACGTCACTAATTTTTTTACTCCTGATTTTAATGTTTTTTACTTTTTGTTTTTCTCCTTTTTGTGTGGTATTTTTGTATAAATAGACACTTGTGAAATAGACACTTTAAATGCCTTAATTAGTAAATATGTAGACACTTTAAACGTCATAATTCAGTGAAAATTAATACATATTTTCCGTCTTAAATTCAGACACTGAAAACAAGATGCATAAAACGTCTGAAAATCGTCTACAAGCATTTGACACATAAAGTGTCTTAAATTAAGTCATCTGTTTTGACAGTGTAGAGAAATAGTTGAACTCCTGCAACGGGAATAGCCACAATTCAAGAACCCAACCACTGGCCACCAACCAGTTTGGACTGGCGCGTTAGAATCCGGGCTTGTGTTAAGGCTACCGGAGAACATTTTGAGCATATTTTATAATTCATTTTTGTTCATACACTATCGTTCTATGTAAGTGCAAAATTTCATTTAAATGAAAGCATTTCTCACAAAGTTGGGATTTTTTTATTGGGTTCTACTTTTTTATGACTCACAGTCGGTGTACACTTTACAAACGCATATAAAATCAATGTGACCGTGCTAGTGACGTTGGTTGGTAGAGGCCAATAGACAAAATTTCTGTGATTCATTAAATAAATGGACAGAGATTGTATCAGCGAATCCAGCATTCGTATAAGTATATCCTAGCAACCCATTCTATCAACGAATTGTTCAAACATTATTGTTTAAAAACTGCTTGCATTCATTTATCGTAAAATCAATCAATATATTTTTCATTAATAAAAGTTTATGTTATTAAAGAATCCTGACATCTTCATCGAACCCGAATTGCTTTTACTGCTGTTTTATCCTACGCTCAAGGTATATGAACTAAAGATTCCTGCAATCAAAAGTTCAATCTAAGAATCCATATGGAATCCATTGATTGGTTTAGAATTGTAAAGTTCTTGAGAAGAATCTAGTTATGTATACTCAATTGCAACGATGTTCTCTTCAAGAACCCGAAATATTCGTCTTTGAAAGAGTCCAAGACTTCTCGATCACATTTATAAAGTTCTAGGAAATATTTTCCATGCAATGAATCTATCTAAGATTTTTAACTATATGATACTTTAGCAAATAATTTCTTCAAGATGAAATTAAATAATATTCACGCGTGAAAAATCCTCGGGATTTCGATCATAAGATAAAAAAGAATCTAGAGATTATTCGGCCATTCAAAACTTCGAAAAACTCCAATTCAAATGAAAATCTGTATTCAACAAACAAATCCCATGAAGATTTTTCGATTAATTGAAAGACATTTATAAGTTGGCAGGATCACGCAATCAACCCAGATTCTATTACCTATTTAGCACAATGGTTCTGGAAATGGTGAATGAAATGCACGATGTTTGAAGATTCCTTAACCACATTTTAATAATGAATCCCTCCTAGATTTTTCGACCTTCCAAGATTCTTTAAAAGGATAAAGTTATAGAAAAACTTAATATTAGGAATCTGCCAAAAAATTACACCTAATATAATGGATAAATAATAATTAAATACATCCTCAATACAAAATATCTTTCGTTTTGTTTCTTTCAGGAACATGCAGATTATTTGCTTCACCTTTACCAACAAGCTCCAAAACCAATTGCAATTTCCAATTGTGGTTTTAACTAAATTAAATCAAATCTGAAGTACAAATAAATAAGACACATAAAGCGTCTTATTTAAAAAACAAAAGATGTGCAAAGTTTTTAATTTTTGAAAGAAAGGAAACCATGACTAGTCTGGATTTCACGGATTCAGAGACTTTTCAGATATCAAAATATCAGAAATACTTAACTTGATTTAGAGTTATTATCCATCTTGTTCATGCAAGTTAGTATATTCAAACATTAACTATAGAGTTTAGCGAATCAGTTTGCACTTACTTTTTTCATAAGGGTTAAAACGTGCAGTGCATTGTTTAGCAAAATATTCGGAACTAAATACAAAGGTCATCAAAGACTCATGTAATTAATATTTAAAAAACCATGTTACATAAAAGTACTTTTTCATTCTTTTGCCAAGGTTTGTAGAAAGTTTTAATGAAATTCATTTAAAAAGTCGTGTAGGTAAAATACTGAACATATCACGTAGTTAGTTGGATACTTCTCAACTTTTTACTATGTGAAATTATAACGCTTATTTACCATCATTAAAAGGTCTGTAAGCACAAACTACCCAGACGCAAAACCAGCGTTAATTTGATCAATTAAGTAATGGTAAGCATTCCCCCTCCTTCTCTAAATGATAGGACTGAAAATCATTAACCATTATACTTTACACAAAATCCAAAAAAAAAAACGTATTGACTTTCGCTAAAACGTACTTAGTCAAAAGCTGTCAAAAAACCAAAATTACATATATATATATATATATAAACAAAATTTGCTAAACTAAGTTCATTTTCAAAGATAGATATTGTCATCCATAAGCTCAATCGTATCATTATCAGTTATAACCTATCTTATTCATCAAATATTCAAATGAGGAATGCATGCGCGTTCATCAAAGACTCAAGGTATGCAGAGAAATTTTTCAAACTAGTGGGATTACATTGGATCATGTTTATATTTAAATTTTACGGCTTCAGAGTTGATATTCACCCAGATAACAAGGCACAACCCAAGAGAGATTTCTTCAAATGTGCCTTCTGCACAACCATGTTAGTTACGGCTTCATCAGCAACGGTCAATACTATGACTAACATATATTTCGATACTGACAATTTTAAATCTGGCATTTGTTGCATACTTTTTTGTATTGTGATTGGAGCAACCACTTTCAGTTCTTATATCCATTGTTTACTCTATTTTGAAAATTACAACAAATTTTTATGGGAATTAGCTATTACTTTAGAAAGGTTGTTTCCAAAAATACGGATAGATAAATGCAAGAAATACATTCAAAGAAACAGCATAATCCCGTCCATTTTTTTCCTGATGCAAGCTATTCTGCTCATTTTCATGTGTGTTGCATTTTCCACAAGCTTAATGATGTCATATTTGAACATAAAGTACAGTGAATAGCCACTTACTACAATAGCTTTCATAGTGTCGAATATAGTCTGTATCACTATATTTTTCCCGTTTTGTAGTTTTTACCTTTTTTTCCAATTTTTTATCTTAATGACATGTAAATTGCTTCATTTGCTTTTCAACACCATAACACTAAACCAAAATTACGATAGTGTTTGCATGAAAACATTGATTAAACAACGGAGAATTGAGCATCAAAATCTGTGTATCTTGATCAAGCAAGCCAATGATTTCATGTCACTCACATTTACTAGCGATTTGTGTGCTTACACATTCGTGAATATAGTAATCTTCAAAATTCAAGGCATACAAATACGTCATTCCGAGTTAATAGTTGCACCACTTTTAATTCTAATCCCAATGTTAGCTTTCACATTTCTTTATACGACAATATGTTTGGCATCAGTCAACGAAAGGGTAAGTGAATTCCTACATTTTCAGCAAATAATTGTGAGAAATTTCTTACAAGAAAAAATGCCATATGCCTAAACTGCATGGACAACTTTCTTATTTTGACATATTAGTTCAAACTTTGCAATCATATCTTAATAAGTGACGTATAATAAACGAATGACAATAAGAGAATAAAAACAAATCTACACTGCAACTTGAAATAGCTTCAAACAATATGCATTGTCCACTATTTTCCTTGTCTACAAGATAAGACACAATGATGCATCTTATTAATTTCCATCCAAATTATTTCATCTGAATTTCGTATGCATCTTTTATGTAAATCGTCATACTTACGAGGGTCAATCAATAATGATTGACGGTATTCAATTGCAGTTGTCCACAAATACTATACCAAAACAATTACAACAGAACCTGCCTAAATGCTTATTCTTGGGACTGGTGAAAAAATATTCTTTTATACAGGTTTATTTATATATACACAGGTCCAAAGTCAGGACCAGAATACACTTTAAAGGAAAGTCCAGTTCTTCTTTTCGAACAGGAAGCTATTGACGTTAGCATTGCTGATGCTGTCGGCAACTTGTAAAATTGTATTGGCGTTTAACTAACGTTTCCGTTGCCGATATACAATGATGGAAAATTGATTTTCTTCAGGCCTTGTAAAAATTCAGATGCTCCAGGTGGACCATAATTCATCTTTCCCTTGACGGCATCGGTTATAATATCCACTATATTCCGGGGATCATTTTTCCATCGTATACGAGTTGCATGTCTTTATTCCACGTAAAAACGCCAATGTGGGTGGTTATAGCCTTGACGATTCTTCATTCTTTGGCTTGTTGAGACACAGGTGAACCGAGGATGATGCTCTGGCATATCTTGATCAGGTACGTTAGGCATAGGTCCTCCATTTTCTTCAGACGGCTTGGTAATTCCAACCTTAACAGAAACAGGCTTAGCAAGCTGATTTTAAATGTTATCCTTTGTTAGAGCACTTGCGAGTATAACTTTAGCTTTTGATTTTTGGTAAGATTGTCATTTTCCAGTATTTGTAGCATATCAACATCAAGGCTTTTGATGGAACGACATGTCAAGTCTCTTTCCGTATTCTCTACAGCATTATGCATTGTCGTTGGTGTTAATATTTTGAATTTCCTCGCCATAAATTTTTAATTTCCCCCATTTTTGATACTTTTCTACCTAAATTTTGAAATGCCCTATATTTGTCAGACATGGTGGGCCCATTTACTTAAATTGCTATGCTTATCACTGCACTAATCAGCTAAGACTCCATTCCGTCTGCACTTGTTGTAGGGTCATTGCCACATGTCCTATATTTGGCAGACATTGTGAGGCCTTTACGTGCTTGAGGCATTATGTTGCCCATCATCCCAGAATTGGTGGAACCTGCTGGTTACTTAAGGCCCCTCCTTCCAAGGCATACATTGATTGGCCCAATTTGCCCTCCCAGTGCATTGTGGGTCCTCGGTAGTTAGCATGGACCAAATAGCTCCCTCTGCAGCAGGACTCCAATAGGGGTAAGTAACATTACTTTTTAGGCCTTTTATGTTTAGATTGAAAGATCTCGCCTAATGTACTCCATTTCATTCTATTTTCTCTTTATTAGGCATGTATGACGTCATTTCTGGTTAAATTCCTTGTTATATGGCATGTATGACATTTCTGGTTAAATTCCGTTTTTTCAAGTTTATTTACCCTTTATGTAATATGTATGAAGGCATTTCTGGTTAAATTTCCTGTTATACGGCATGTAGGCCATCATTTCTGATTAAATTCCCTCCTTTTTAGGTTCATTTTTCTTTTTTCCCCCATTTTCCCACTTTCCCTCCATTTTCCTTTGTGTTTATCGGTATTTACGGTCAAATATGGTGTCCGACATCTTCATTTGTCATTTCCGGTGGCTGCCATCTTGGTTTATGTCACTTCCAGCCAATGATTTAGCATTTTAAAGTTTTAGCCATAATTTTTAATTTCCTCCCCATTTATGACGTCCTTTCCGGTGGCCGCCATCTTGTTTTTGTCACTTCCAGCCAATATTTTAGCATTTCACGTTTTTAGCCCTAATTTCGAATTTCTCGCTACAATTTTGAATTTCCCTCCATTTTTACGCTTTTACCCCTAATTTTGAATTTCCGGCCCAAAATCTGAATTTCTCCCGTTTTTCCTGTAAAAAACGTCATTTGCGACCACTTCCGGTAAAAAACGTCATTTCCGGTAATGTAACTTCTGGTGGGAGGTCATTGGGGGGGGGAGGAACACTTCCAGTGGATGGGGAAAAACATCGGTTTTCCCCACATTGTTCGCAAACACTTCTGGACACATCAATGTTTGTAAGTGTATGTTTGTTGTGTATGTTTTTTGTGTGGTAAGTTTCTTTATGGGTCCCAAGTTAATATTTGGATTTCCGCTGACAGATGGTTGTAGTTAAAAATTAAAAAAACATCAGTGGATGGAATACACATGACTTGCTATTTAACCGCATTAACAGAACTTTCATTACCACAAGATTTAAGGAAAAAAACAGTGACGTGGGAGGAATTCTGGTCCAACCTGTATACACATTGTCCAAATTGACGCTAATGCATACTACTGTTACGGTATCAAAATAATTTGTTAAAATGAAATTATCAATTTAGGTTATATCTTCACTGAGACTACCTTCTACATTGAATGTTACTGAACTAAAGGAAAGCGCAAAAGTTGGTATCAAATTAATTGAACACATTTATTAAGAAATAATATTTAAATGTAATCCTTTGATTTTGCTTTTTGCAGGAGCATGCAGATTATTTGCTTTACTTGTACCAACAAGAATTGAAACCGACTGCATTTTCATATTATGGATGTTACCCAATTAATAGAAATCTCCTTTTTTCAGTGAGTATGATTGCTACATGGCCCTGTATTTTGTATATGTACTTGATGCAATAACGCAATGTATTCCATATTTCCATTTGCTTTATGCATAACAGATTGTGACAATGACAGTTAGTTACATGCTGCTTATTAAGAATGCTTAGCCTCTATCATAGCATCATACTTGAGCAGCGTTATGATGCACTGAGAGTACCGACACCAGTGGTGGAGTGGATTACGTGCTTGCCTCTCAATCCTAATGTGTGAAGTTCGCTTCTCGGCAGTGGAGGTTCTTTCAATTGTTGTCTGGTGTTGATTGTTGCACGTTAAAACCCCACGACAGGAGGTGGAAGTCCCCCTAATAGGCAAAATTACCAGGTAGGTGATGAAGGCTCATCCCTTGCCATTGGTATTTAGCCGAAAAGTTTGCAGAAATATGCAAACATTAAAATTGAACAAAACAAACAAACAAGCACAGAGTAAACTCATGTCATATAGCCAAATACGTAACTGCTTATGTAATTGTAAACCACACGAGAAAAGAAAATGTATTGCCTTAAATTTATAAGTATAATCAGTCACACTATATCGAATATTCACCTTTTTACACTGTATATGATGTAAATGTACACTTCATTATTAGTTATAATGATCCTATGTCTTTAAGGAAATAAATGTACAACACCGACGTATTCCTACAAGTAATAAATGTGAAAATATGGCAATGTTTCTTTATAATATTTAGAAATTAATTCATACTACATGTATTTATAATGTGTGTTTATGAGTATTGATTTTAATGAGTTTATGACTAGGCCATTTTTAAAGACATTTAACAGCAAAAGATACTTTAAATGTCATATACAGTATAAAATGAAAATAAAAATAATTGAGTCGTGCAAAATGTCTTAATTGGAGATGGGATTATACCAAAATGCTGTTTACATGTGAGATATCCATACTTTCGATTTAAAATACTTTATAAAGGATTATTCATAGCACCAGTATATATGTGTGATCATGTGCCATATATTAATGCTGGGTTAATCATCCTCCATCAAAACATGAAGAAATACAGGTAAGAAATTATTCATACTTTTAATACAGCATATTTGTTTACATGCTTACCTATATATTACATGCAGTTGTGATACAGTGAGATAATTAAGGTTCAGGTTGATCGGGTTGTGCCAAAACTGAAAAATAAAATATAATTTCAAACATGCAAAAAAGCAACGACTACCTTACATGCTGCTGATGAAGAATGGTTAGCCTACATCAATGTGATCAGATAAAACAGATCATACATTGAACAAAATTATAAATAATATAATGATAAATTTTATTATTTATTAATCCCAACATAAATTGAAGAAAATAAATATATTTACTGTAAAATTTGTCAAAAAGTAATTTGCATTTAAGTAAAAATTCATCAAAGATTGGAAAGTTAACCCGAATACATCTCGCAAAATAAAGTTCATATTAGCATAAACAGCAGAAAGGAGATTTTTTTTGCATAAAACCACTTTTTTCAGGTAAATCAACAAATCATTGGGACCAGGGTTGAAAAATCACTTGCCGTGCGTGTAGTGGGAATGATTGTAAAATACTAAAATGAAAATTTCTCAAGATTAAGAATAAAACTCGGCTATTTTAAATTATATTTAAGGCTATTTTTTATTCAACTATCTTCTAGCATTGTGCTGTTACCAAGGAAACATCGTCCTGAGGACCAGTACACACAAATTCATTACTTAGCATGAACAATGTTTTCGTTTTAATTAAAAAATACCTTTGTTGATAAGTAACGTAAACGGTTTCAATTAGTTGCTATACACTAGTTAAAAATTCTAATGCAACCTAAATGGAAGCTAATAGGAGTTTGCTATTTCTAAATGTACCTTATCCAGCCATGACCATATCAGCACTCAGCTACCATAGAAGTATTCTTTCTTAAAGCTTTTGAAAAAGTTAGTAGAATGTTTTAACGGAATTCATTTAAAGAACACATGAACATTAAATTCATACCACTTGGTTCGATTTTAATTCTTTTTTTCTTCACTGTAATTAAGAATTGGTAGCCAACATCCGTATGTCACATAACCATCATTCTACAAAGAAAGCTATTGCAACATTCACTTTCCAATGAATTAGATATAATATTGAAACGCTAACATATTATTTTGGAAATTAGAAATGCTAGAGAATTCAATAAGGAATCACGTTATGCAGAGAAATTGTTTGAACGAGTGAGACTGTATTGGGTCATCGTTGCATTTAAATTTCACGGATTCAGGGACTTTTCAGATATCGAAATTTAAGAAATACTTAACTAGATTCCGTTCCTCGACACTGTTCGTAAACCGAATAAATTTTTCACATTGCAATTAATGTAAATCCAAATAATGCGTTCTTTGGTCCTGGTCCTAGAATTTGCTTAACAAGCAGTGGCAGACTTAAGGGAAAAGGCACAGGGGGCAAGGCACCGTTCAGGGCGCACAGAAAATGTGAATTTTTCAGGAATAAAAACTGAATTTTTAGTGCAGAATATTCTTTACTTCTGCGAATAACAACTGCCCTTTTAGTTCAGAAAACTAACATTTTGGAATTTTCAAGATTTAATGCACTTCTAGTGCAGAAAATTTTACCCTTTTGCTAGTGAAATTTTTGGATTTTTCGAGCTTTAACACTGCACTTAATTCTAGTGCAGAAAATTGTGCACTTTTGCTGCTGAAATTTTTTGGATTTCTCGAGCTTTAAAACTGCACTTATTTCTAGTGCAGAAAATTGTGCACTTTTCCTGCTGAAAATTTGGATTTTTCGAGCTTTAAAACTGCACTTTAGTGTAGAAAACTAGCGATTTTGCTGCTGAAATTTTTTACATTTTTTGGGTATAGAAACTGTACTTTTAGTGTAGAAAAAATTTCACGTGTATTGTACAAAAATTGCACCATTTATGTAAAAAAAAAATTTTGAAAATGCAATTTTGTTTCAGTAAAGGGAAGAATGAAAAATGTCAAAAATAAAATCGTGGAGTACATTCTGGACATATCAGAACATCCATAATGTTTCACATGAGTTGTTTTTTACATTTGTCCTTCTTTACAATAAATCTTTATGCAAGTTGTGAAGAATAATATACAGTGAAACCTGTATATTCGTCACAATATATACAAACAATTTTTACAAAGTAATTAAATACCATTTTATTAATGTGTTGCCTTTACCGAATCTGATAAATTTTAAATATAAATTTAATTGTATTTGTGGTGAGTACCTACTCAAATTATAAATACAATTCAATGATCATCGTTCGCATAAAAAATCGGCACTCGGCGAAGCACACATGTGTACTGGAGTACTCGCCTGGTGTACACACCGAACATTGCACGTATGGCGCCGCCGTCAAGGGACACATATGTATGCCCCGATGCGGCCAAATATAAGCTTTATATGCCCGTACATGGGCCATATTTGTCCCTTGATGGGAAAAAATGATCGTCCCACTTTTCTATCACTACATATTATCTTAAAAATAATCAAAACAGTGCTTTATGTTGTAAATGCTGCATGTGCAGCTGCAGCAAAGTTTCACCTGAATGAATATTTTTTTGCTGCTAGCGCAACCTATATGTCCCTCACACGAGGCTGCTTTTAAAATGCATGCAGCATACTTAATGCTGTATGCAGCTGTACTGCAGTGGCTACTTTCAGTGTTGCAGGGTGGTTCACATGGCGCGTTACAAAAGCTGCGCAGTTTTTTAATAGGCTGCACGGCAAAAGTTGCCTGGTGTGCAGGCACCTTTAGTTGGAACGTTTTCGATGATATGTTGTATCTACGAGAGAACATTTTCACCGGGATAACAAATTTAACGCGATTCAGACGTATGCGCATGACGGAAGGAAATTGATCGTAATCGCGCTTCTTCTAAATACTGTCCGTTCAGGGTATAAATCACATGACTGGTAACCAGTCAAACATACGTTTCTTGCTAAATCTCTCTAATATTTGCTTTGCCAACATTGCGCCTTTTACGAGAGGGGTATAAGGTGTGATCCATAAATCATGTCACACTTTTTTGCCTTTTTTTAAACACCCCCACCCATTGGTCACAATTGTCACAAAAAAAACCCACCCACCCCTAGGTGTGACATAATTTTTGAATGGCCCCTAAGCAATTCCATCAAACTTTGGTATAAATGAATCATCAAACTCGGGTCCTACATTGAAAAATAGAAAATGTCTTGCTCATTAAAATGGCTATTTGAGTTTTTTTGTACGACATCTGGTTTTCGAATAATAAACGAATATGCAACACATTTTGACCGCCGCTCATAAATTCCTTATAGATTCTTCGATCATATCAAAGAATTGTTTTCAAGTTGGTAGACTCAGTCAAGAAGCCTAGATTTACAAACTCATTTTAGCATAACAGAAAGGATCCAAGTTCATTTCGATAATCCTAACTTATTCCAAGGATCATTTCATGAAACCAAACGATTTACATAGGGCATTCACACGGACTACATGTTGCGCTCTCTACAAATCTGTGAAATTCTGTAACAGTAGAAACCCTATTCCTCAACTAAGAAAACTAAAATAAAAAAATGCAAATTCACGAACAAGAGAGATTACGCAGAAACGCGTTTTTAATCCGTGACACAATTTGCCACGGTGTTCCAACTCGGATCCACTTTCGCAACGCAAGTTCTCCCCATCACTAATCATCAGTGAATTAAAGCAAGGAATTAAATTCGCAAAATTCTGCAAAGTCACAGCTTGCCCATGAATCACAATTAAATACCTAAGCCTATTAAACGTTGAATTAGCTTCCGGAAGCTCTGTACTATAGGATCCCAAAAAGACTAGACGGCACTACAACCGTGGTTCCCCCATCTCGAATTGAAAATTCTTGCATGCAGACAGCCAGCTACTTTACAGTCATTGCAAAAGACATGTCCTTACCGAAGTCTAGTCCGCCATTGAAATACAGCATGGCTGTCTATTGACTTTAGAAGCAAGATAACCAGCAGGGTATAATATAATTATTTAAACTAATTTAGCATATTAAATACACAACGATGATTGCTATAGCGGTGGTAGGCCTCTGAGGAGAACTAAACTGCCTCATGGTCGTCAAGGACTGCAGACTGAAATGCCCTAAAATTATTTAGCCTGACCCTGCCAAAATAAGGACAAGCGGAAAAGTGGGGGTTTGTGAACCACTAAGTTAAAATACCTGGATCACACTGACCGGCACAAACTTAGAAAAGCATGTTCTGTGCACAGAACATGCTCATCATGTTTCGTTGCCATGGCAACGAAACATTTAGAAACACTAAAGAAAAACACGAGACATACACAAAACATCTTGGTGTGTCCATGAATCAATGTTTCGAAAACGGCCATTTTGTGAAACATTTAATGCTTCTTGATGTTTCGTTTCGATCGCTCAAAAGGCGGTCCGGATGAAAGGAAAAAATATTTCAAAATGTTTTCGGAGAAGGCACTTTTGCCAAGGACTCTACATGATGATGGAGCATTTCACCATGTGCTTTTCGTTTTTAAATATATCCGCGATATTCAAAATACTGTGTAATATTTGGTATCCTTCCTTGGGATATTTGATCGCTTCCATACATTTGTCCAGGGTACCCATTTTGTTTTTGTCATGAGTATTTAATTGATTTCAGTGTAATTGGGAACAAATTGTTTCTAAAGCTGACAAACAGTTTCCACTAGCATTTACCATTTGTTGACTAGTTCATCAATTTTGAGGACTCAAGCTGCACAAATCTGGAAATTTCCAAACATTTGTCAGGCAGGGTATATTCTTCTTTTATTTTTAGACCACTGTTAATAAACAAAGCTTACTACAAACCAGTGGTCTCTTATCTTGAATTTCCAGGGAGCCCCAAATAGCCACTCCTTTCTTTTTGGTAACATATGACCAAAACCACTACCCCAGTATTTTTATACGAAACCATCCTCTATAGGCCATATCCAGCAGTAGATTTTCCCAACTGACGTCATCTTACCTTGTCTATAAAAGGCAGTACAGCTAAGGGGCCATTCAAAAAGAACGCCATCAAGAAGGTGTTTGATTCCCAGCCTTTCTGTTTAGAGAATTTGAATTTGTGCTGGAGTTCTTTTTTGGTTTGATTGTTTGTTTTGGTGCATGTGCAATTTAGTGTTTTTAAGTTTGAAGATTAAAATTTTGTTACATGCAAAAATGGAATTTAAGAAAAAGAGAATAAGAAAAGAGAAGAACAGTGAAAATACAGCTTGAAAAACGAAGGTCACGGCTGTCTTTTTCTGGATAAAAATAATGAAGATGATAATTGGTTTCAACTCAAGTTTAAAGTTCAAGACAAAGTTAGTGTGCCAGATTGCATCAACATAGCTCCTAAATAGAAATACAGCAGTGGGTCCAAGTGTGACAGTTCGTCACACTCGCAGGACTCTACATTAAAGGAGTAAGGAATCTGCTGGCATCTGCTGCCCACAAATATTATAAGCCCTAGTTCCTAATACAAGACTTTACATTTGAGTTCCAAACTCAATCTTCGTAATCTGGGGACTATTCTTTGGAACACACAAGTAGATATCTACACAATTTTCATATTTGCATCATTTTTCGATTGCTAATATCGACTACATGCAAAAGACCTCCTTAAAATTCCTCGTTTATTTGTATTGCATAAATAGATAAGTATTTACCATTGAAGACCATCTTAACAATTTTACGATTCCAAGAATGGCGAATTTGATACGACATGTAATCTAATACGAATTTGATTATCTATGAACCTGTTCAGTGTATTATGAAATTGCAGTCATTCGAGTTGAATCAACTTAACTTGATCCCAGCTCGTCGTAAACTTTATACAATCGGGATCCGAGTTATAAAATATGGCAGAGATTTATTATTCTGCTCCAGATTCCTCGAGATTGAATTTTCAAAGGCTCATCATATAGTTGCACGAAAAATAAAAAAAATTATTACTATCGTTTTATGACCGAAGTGTGAAGTTTTCAACATCCGCCTCTGGAAATTTGGAGGAGGGCAATTTCCCACAATTTAATTGAACGCGCACAGTTTAATTATTGAAAGTCACGTAATCGTTCAACACGAAGCTGCGAAGATTTGTGCAAATACCACGGCTCAGATCTCGATTAATCCAATTACGGAGGAATAATTTGATGGACTTTATGGCCGATTATTAAAAGACACAACAAGGTTTAGGAAGATGGGAAGATTCCTCCCCCGAGGGAGATCCAATGGCTTGGAAAAACGAGTGGGGCTTATCAAATTTAGCAGAGTAAAAAACTAAACTGTTGTTATATTCGGTAATTAATCTCGTCATGCAAACATACAATATTCCTTTTAAATATCTAGAACAAGAAACGCTTCGACTGTCCTTGATGTCGATGCCAAAATTACTTTAAATGGTCACAAAATGTTTCTGGGAAACTATATGCATCAAGACATAACTATAGTTTTTGTTAATATAATTATTCTTAAATTTTCTGCAACTGCATAGAGTTATTCTCCCAGTTTTGCTTAATCGTCACGAATATTTTGTGGAGCACCTTTTTATTTAAATAAACACATTGATCCAAAACATATTAATTTCCCAGCAAATTTACACACACAAATGATATTTTTTCCCTGCCATGTTTTATTTAAAAAAAACCACATGAACTCTAATTACCCCCGGGTGCACTTACCATTTTTAAATTTCAATATACTGCATGTGCATATTAATACATACTTTGAGAACAATTTTTAAGTGCAAGTTTTCTTCCAAATATCGACATAAAACGCCATATTTGATTAAACACGGTTTCACTACAGTTTCAAACACATAAGTAAAATGTATTATACGGTATAACATTTTCCCATCCGGAATATATTTCCCAAATTAGAGAATATCAGCACTGATTTTTGAACATACATGAGCAAATCTTGATTTGTTGGATTTTAAAGTATTTTCTCTAATTTTAGGCATTATTTCAGATAACCTGTAGATACTTCAGTATAGATACTGCAAATTAAGAACTGCGGCAGAAATTTTACACAATTTCTTCCTATTAAAAAAACTGTGCATTAAGCATCTGTGCATTTTCCTATTCCAGAGAACTTTAACAAATTTCCCCAATTTTAGAAAATATCAGAAAATGCAATGTTCCTAATGTCGAATAACACTGAATATTACTCCCAATTTCTGACAACACATCAGAACACCTAGGGAACATAGTGTGCAATGTCATTCAAATTAGTACCATATGCCTAGAAGTCAGCATAGTAATGTCATGTTCAACTAATCTGAATATTACCCGAATATCAGAACATTTAAAGGAACATCAGGGCATCAGTTTGTTTTCCACAATTCCAAAATCTAAGGTGCTGCATGGAAAAATCTTATACAAAAGCTGCAGTGCAGAAACTGCACAGCAAACGTAGCCTGCTATGCAGTCAACTTTATTTAGATAACATTCTAAACTAGACTTGTCATGCCAAAAGCATAGATAGATAAAAAAGTATTGGAAAAACTGACTTTTTGGAACTCCTTTTCCAGCTCATTGGTGATCGCTACCATGGCCTGTACTTCCTGTTTTCAAATATGCTGCAATGAAAACATTAATTAAATGAACATATTGGCATTTCATTTAATTGAATAGCTGAGCTAGTTACAAAGTTGAGTTTAGCATATCTTACCACGACTGTTAATAGGACCAAATCATCCTAGATGTTTCGTGCATATAAATTTGTGATGGAAAAAAGTATAGAAGATCAGCTATCGTAGGTATTGATCCCAATAATGGTAAAATGGCGGCTAAAATTGTTGACATCGGCGTTGCCAAGCAACGAAGAGAGCGTGGATGATCATGTGATACGCTGGCGGCGATTAAGTGGTTGAAATTAAGGGAAAAGTACCCACTTAACGAGCTAGAAATATACAAAATGATGGATTAATTTTCGCCTTATGTTAGCAGTAGATAAAAAATTGAAATATTATCTACCAGTCTATTATTTTAGTGATTTTTTTTACATTTGCACTGGAAGCAATTTATAAAAAGCTTTATATTCATATTTATAAATACAGCCATTTTTTATTCTTAAAATATGATTTAAAAATGAAGTTAAAAATGAATTATATTTATAAAAATAAAAACCACAGTTTATAAATGCGTTTCATTTCATAATAAAGTGAATATTAAATACAAAACTTAATTAAAAGCCAGACTTAATTATGCAGGGTGTACCAAATTTAACTACAAATTTCACTGGTGTTGGCTGAATTTAAGGTGAATCACAACCCTATCACTTTCAATGGGTGAAATTTTAAAACACAATTCCAGGCCCACCAAAAGAGATTAAATAAAAATAAAAATTGTTTAAAATAGCTTGATAAATCAGCAACTGTATCACTTTTTCGTTTT